>CACVCL010030715.1:0-43227 GCA_902729485.2 Mus minutoides
GGCATACTTGGTAATAATGGCAGTGACTAAGGCTAGCAATCAGCCAGCCTTTTTACAAGAACTCTTCATGAACTGGAGAGCTTTTATTATTCCTTCAACTAAGAAACAAAGGTATAGCTTTTACTCTTCAGTAAGCTTTCATGAGTTGAGCCGCAAAAGCACTTTGAGAGAATATTTTGGGAGTAACATGTATCTGTGGGAACTCTTTCACAGCTGAACTTTTGGCAAAAAACAAAACCGAAAGGAACTAAAAGGCTTATAACTTTAGTGATGTTGGGAAATGGTTCTAATGTGTTGTCTTAATTCGGCTCCCAAAAGCTGCACTTTCTGACACTGAGGGTCCCTGCCCCCAGCTGGCTTTAACTGGTAATAAATAATTGCTGTACAGCCAATGGCTGGGCAGGGAGATGGAGAGAGAACTTTTAGATTGTGTGGGCAAGGGACGGAGGAGGAGAGAGAGAAATCCCCATGACTTGGAGGTAGAGAGATCAGATTTAAAAGCTGCAGGAGAGAAATCATCCAGCTATGTAGATGGAAAGGGAAAGTGGCCCTTAGGGGGTGCTGCCCAGAAGGTAACAGGGCAGCAAAAATAGAGATTTAGAAGGTGTTAAATTAGGAATACTGGAGGGAAGCATGTATTAGGTTTAGAAGTGCCCAGCCATTGAGCAAGTCAAGGCATATCAAAATTAAGCTGTGTGTGTGTGTGTGTGTGTGTGTCTGTCTGTCTGTCTGTCTGTTTGTCTTTCATTTGTGAATCCAGAGCTCTTGGGCAGGTACAATGTGAGGACAAGCCACCAGGAGCCAAAGTGGATTAACAATTCAAACTTACACAGTGGTAAAATAACTTCTAATGATTATGACCATTTAGCATTAGTTAAATGGAATATTCAAGTTTGATGCTCAGTTCTAAATACTAATAAACTGTTTAAACAAGACATTGTAAACAGCTATGATTATGCCTATTATATACTGCAGGTCAGTGGGGCTTACCTTAGTATCTGGCTGTCACAGAAGCTTAGATGATGCTTTTGTTGCACAAATACCTCTCAAAGTGTGTGTGTGTGTGTGTGTGTGTGTGTGTGTGTGTGTGTGTAGAAGGCGGAACACACACACACACACACACACACACACACACACATGTATGTGTCTGTCCATGTACTTTGTATGACTGCAACTTCATGATTTTCTTTTATGTATACAAAACTTAATGAGATAAATACTAAACTGTAATTCTCTGTTAAGGCAATGCTGCCTGCGTTAGGGTGGTAAGAATGGAATTTTCTGGTTTAATTTCTGGCCCAATGAGATCACCATTAACAGGACTGGATTTTTGAAAAAAATATTCTAGTTGATTCTATCACTCCAACTGACTAGACAACAAACAGCCCTCTCCCAGCTCTTCCCACTCCTATGTCATCGTTTTGGATGATCAGACCCCATTCCGATTACCTTCTAGGTCCCACCTCAGTGTTGGCTCTTGGAGTCCTGAGCTATGGAGAGTCACTGTTAGCCATGGGCTGTGAACATGCAAGCTGAGGTTTATCCTCTGCTTCTCTCCCCACATTCACCCTTCCTTGTCACAAGAAGCCCTCAGGGGCTTCAGCTTGCCAGTCCCCTTTCACCATAGGTGAGCAGCCAGAGCAACTCAATTTAAAATGTCTCTAGAAGCCAACACTCAAAGAATATGCTGTGTGCCTCTAGCAAGTGAAGATGTCTGTGAAAGCCTTCCAGATCCCGTCAGGACTCTGGTAGTTAACTAGCAAAGCTCAACAAGACTGCCCACCCCCCTCCCTGTTTGAAAGCTAATGGAGCATCCCTTTGGAAATAGGAATGAGGAACACAGCCGAGATGAGGTACGGATCATAGCAATGCTTAGGAGAGCTTCAATTTCCAACGGGCAGGGAAGGAACGTTGTTGATAGCTACTTAAGTTCAGCTAGTCTGTGGAAAAGATAAAGCCACACATGGCAATGAGGACAGGGACAAAAGCAGACAGGGAAATACACTGGAGAGCAGTTATCATTTGCGGCCATATGTTAACTAGGAGAGGTTAGGCTGAGACAAACAGCTAGTTTACACTGTGAAATGCTAAGAAAAGACATGCCTTATGCAGAATTCCTACTCACTGGCTTATGCAGCCTCTCCTTTCCTTTTCCCTTTATTTCTCTTCCTTCTTCCCCCTCTCTCCCCTCTACTTCTCTCTACCCTCCTCCAACTGGGAATTGAATTTAGGACCTCTTTGAGTGTCACCCCTGAGCTTCTTTTTACATTTTATCTTGAAGCACTCGACCAAAAGGACCTGAAACGGGCTCTAAAATCCAGACATGCCCAGAGTTTGAAATTCTCCTGCCTCAGCCTCCTAAACAGCTAGATCATAGGCCCCAGTCTACCAAAGCTGGCACTCCCTCTTTTTTTTTTTTTTTTTTTTTTTTGAGGAGCAGCAACGGGCCCATCCATCAGTCTACACTCTGGCGACACTGTACTAGCCGTGGCATCTCTAAATGTTTTTTTTTTACCATGACATACATAAAACATAATATTGAGTTATTGGTACGAGGAGATAACAACTGGCCTTAGGGCTGTAGTCACTTGAGCCATCCTGAGCGCCAATGCATTAGCACACCTGTTATACATTAGGACACACAATAAAGCTTTGCATTAGCTTCAGCTGCGTCTAATTGTATTGTTTGGTGGACTCTCTCAGTGATTTAGGACATGGACTGACACAAAGTGGGTGCTCAATATTTAACATGAATGAGTAAGTATTAAAGGGATAAAAGACATATTTGGCAACCAACCATCTGTGCCCTGATGGAGGAAAGAGGCTTTGAAGACATTCGTGCTTTCAGTTATCTGTCTCTAAGAGCCGGCTGCATTTCAGTGATGTGATTTCCCTCTGAAGATTCCAATCCCTATCTTGGTGGAAAAGCAAAATATGGGGGAGAAGGATTTTGCTCAATGATGTGCCTGTAGTCATTGTAGCAGGAGTAGGTGCTTACAGGTTAAAGCAATATTTGCTATACACTGGAGTCTTCTTCAGTGAAATGCAAAAGAAAAAAAACCATGAAGGGCAAAACTGTTCTGCTAATTGTAAACGACAAAGAAGGACAGCTATAAATGAATTGAGAAGCTAGTGTAAGCAAATGATGGGTCTGCATATTTCTTCTAAATGATGTCATGGCCCAGAAAGGGCAGTCTGAGAATTTATAGCATGGATTTAGTTTCATTTACAAGTCTGGAATATTGCCATATGATGGTATGTGAGTAAATTAATATAAGTGTTCCTCACTGAAAGGACAAGAAGAGAATATACTTGTATAGTCAAGGATAAGGCAGAACAATTTAAGAAGGATATGTAGCTGATTGTGCAATGAGTATTTTTAAAGATGAGTTTGCCATTTCACACTGGAGTCTAAATAAAATTGGCTTTAAAGAAAAACATATGGAATAGGCTCTAAGACAAAATAAGGGAAATTTTGTTAATAGCTTTTGAACAGAATAGCTCTTGAACAGTTTAATGTATGGAAAATTATATTGTTTTGAATTAATTTCTCTTAGTACTTACCAGTTAATCCAACATATTTGTGTTTGGCATAAGACTGTTGTTGAAGGAGGTATTACTTTCTAAACTAAAGTTTTAATGCTACAAGAGTTCATCATAAATTTCTACATGGCCCTCTAAAAGGTTAACCTGCTATAGAAACATAGTATTGTTACCTCAAAGTAAATAATCAAGAAGGTAACTGACATCAACGACCTTTTCAGCAAATGGATTCTAGGTCACATGTAGGGTATGCCTGTTCAGCTTAGCTCTATATTTTTTGGATGCTCAAAAGCTGATGTTTTATACGGAATTCAGACTAATTAAGAAAATTCAAGACCTTTTTTGGGCATATCTTGCTTAAGAAGAATTTAAGTATTCCATTAAAAAAATTTGAAATGTTCTCTACTTCATTAAGAAAAGTTCAACATGTAATATTCTGTTATTTGATTTAAAATGTTTGAAAATGAAATGTTTGTTCTTCTATTTGATCAAGAGAATTTTAAATTGAGATAACCTGGTATTTGAAACATTATCTCTCAGTTAAATATTTATATATATTTATACAGAAACACACAGTAAATTGCAGATAATCACCAAGTATTTTAAATAGACAGGGACTCCTTTAGTTTCCAGTTTTGAACAATTGGTTTGTTTCTGACTTTTATAGCCAATGATGACTTAAATAGTTAACTCCAGATGGATAACTCTAGAAATAGTTAAGGGTGTTGTGTACTTCTGAACAATTTCTTTCTACCTAGACACTATTTAGAGCTTGAAATAAGTTATCACTAAAAGCTACATTGTGATCTCAATGCTAGTTTACCTTTTCATAGGTCTACCACATACTCAGGGTATAATTTACACTCTTCTAGTACATGGTAAGCCACTCAAGGAATCAATAGAGGTTATAAAACATGTGCAATTTTGAATTTGTAGAGTCAAATATATGTTTGGACTATTGAAATAGAAAAAAAATGACATTACAGTTGCAACTTCCAGGCAATCATTTATTTAGGAATAGAAAGAAACACAAGATGAATATGTTTAGAAACAGTATAGTGAGAGGAATAATTAAAAAAAACCCTACTTATGCTTTAATTGATGTTGTTAATATCAACCTATGACTTTTGGCTCTTAGAATTTGACCATTTAACTTTTTGGATCTTAGAGAAGTGAGAAATGAAGTGTCTTAATTTACAACAACTTCACCCTGACTCATAAAATCATCCACCTGATTCTCTTAAAATGTTGACTTATTTCCTTCTACATATCTAATGCTATAAACATAAGGTATGAGTGGTAAGTAACAAAGAGTTTCTTTCCTGAAGTGCATACACATTAGACAGTGAGACAGGAAACAGACAAAATAAATAAATGAATAAAACAAACAAACAAACAAACAAACCCCCCAAACTCAGCATGCCAGGTTGAAATGTTAGAGGAGAAGCCCAGGATGTTCAGATACTTAACAGTGGGCGTCAAAATCTATTTCAGACAGGTGTGGTAAGGTGTAGTAAGCTTGAAGGCCAGCTATGAAGGGCTGGACAGCTAAAGAGTCAAGGGAGTGCCCCTGATAGAGAGAGTGGAGCAAAGAAACAAGGTGCTCTGTCAGAGCAGAGAAAGTCAGGTGAAGGAGGAGGAGAGCGAGAGTTAGGAAAGGGAGAAGGATACAAAAGGAAGATGAAGGAGGAGAGCGAGAGATAGGAAAGGGAGAAGGATACAAACAGAAGATGAATAGGTTCACTAAGATTCTCTCTGAGCAGATATCTCCACATCAGGAGGAGGAACATTGTTTGGATTTCAAGGGCAGTGGGGAAGTATCTAGCAGATCTTACCAGCATAGAAAATGGATTAATGAGGGGACTCAGAGAGAACAGCAGACAAACAGGAAATCAGAATTACAGCTTAGGTGATTGACATTGTCTAAGTCTTGGACATGGGAAGGAAGGGAGAAAAATAGTTCTATTATGAATATATCTTAGATGAAGATTGTGCATGACCCATTCATGAGTTGTAAATGAAAGAAACAGCTTTAGGAGGTGGTAACACTTATGATTTGAGCGCTTTGGATATTAAAGCAAGAGAATCATTAGTCTGTGACCAGTACATGCTAGAGAGGGAGACTGCCCTGGTTACTGTTCTATTGCTGTGACAAAATGCCATGACCATGGTAACTTATATAAAAGAAAGTACTTAAATTAGGGCTCACGCATCCAGAGGATCAGAGCATCTGGTGGGGAACATGGCAGCAGGTAGGCATGGCATTTGAGCAGAAGCTGTGAACTCACATCTGACCTACAGGCAGGAGGCAGGGAGAGAGCTGCCGAGAATGGCACAGGCTTTCAAAACCTCAAAGCTTGCCCTCAGTGACATACCTCCTCCAACAAAGCCGTACACCTTCCCAAAGAGTTTTACCAACTAGGGGCCAAGCATTCAAATATATGAGCCTAAGAGGGCTTTTATTTTATTTTTTCATTCAAAACACCATAGAGACCCTATCTCAAAATAAAAAAAAATTGAGAAACAAATGAAGATGAAAATAGCTAACTAATTCCATTCTGTATCATGTAAACTTTGAGGAGAAATATTTTACCTTCAATACAAATATCTCAAAATCTCTTGTGAATTTTGAGAAAACACTAAAAATTTTATGGTTATGGTTCAGTATGTATGCAATAGAATTGCATAAACTGGAAAGAATTTATTTTTTTAGTCGAAAAGTATTAGGGGATGAAATATCTAATACTAATTAATATAAAAGAAATTACCTAGAGATATATGATATATGAAATAAGACAAAAGGCATTAGTAATTATCTATAGGACATTTGGAGAATCAAGTTTAAAAGGCACAGTCAGAAACATGAAATGATGAGGATTGAGACTATAAAGAAATATCACTGAAGAATAATTTTAAGCAAAGCATTTCTCTGTGTTTTTGTAAACTTAACACAAGAAAATTAGATTCTTTAAAGAGACCAAATCTGTTGAATTCCTTATATAACACAGGTCATGTTTTCGTCAAAAGATTATTAAGTAATATTGTTATTTTATGATAATTTAATGCTTTTAAAGTGTCATTCTTATACAAAGACCGCAGCACTTCACATGATAGTTTATGTATGCATATAAAGCATATAAATATTTTCACACATATAAATATACACATAAATATACACATGCTACTCTATAAACCACACACACACACACACACACACACACACACACAGAAGCACATATAGCCCTCACATATACACACACTTTTCACACCTTTGATAAGTTGGAGGGAGGTGGCAGACATCTGAAGTTAATTTCAATGGCCAGGCATGTTAAAAGCAGTAACTATCTGCAGATGCCATGTGTGTATAATTCTCAAACTCCACTTTAAAGGAGACTCAGATGCAAGGTTGTCAAGAGAGTTATCAGCAGTCACATCCATGTTTTCTTTTGTCCTCAGTTTAATCTGGGGTTTTCTCTTAAAGTATCAACAGTAATGGATTGTCTTAGGGTTGAACATGCAGAGTTAGGGGGAAAAATGAAAGAAGCAGTCATGTGGATAATTTCAGTCCAGAAAACAATTTTGTCTGAAGGTTCAGATAATTGAGACAGAAGTATTTCTTTGCCTGGAGAGATCCCCGAGATTGCCTTACTACTCCACTTGAATCTGCAGGTAGAGTCATAACCATACGTGTTTCACTGGCTAATAGAAACTGTACCATTCAATATGAAGAATTTGGTTTCCTGAGAGAGCTAAATTGCTTAGTTCTATATTTTTTCTTAAAAAATAAACCATATTGGATATTTTTCATTATAAAAGCAATTCACATTGAGGTGAAAAAATAGTAAAAATACATAGATAGTAAAAGAACAAAAGAAAGAACTCAAATTTTACAGCCTAAAGAAAACTGTCAAAACATTATATATATATATATATATATATATATATATATATATATATATATATATATTCTAAAAGTACATATAGTGATTATATATATATATATATATATACTTTTAGAATTTGGATATTTTAGACTATGTAGACATTGTTTAGCTCCCCCTTCATTCTCCCTACTCTGCCTTTCTTTTCTTTATTTTATTTTATTATTTTTTTGGTTTTTCGAGACAGGGTTTCTCTGTGTAGCCCTGGCTGTCCTGGAACTCATTCTGTAGACCAGGCTGGCATCGAACTCAGAAATCCACCTGCCTCTGACTCCCAAGTGCAGATGGAACAACAATATGAACTAATCAGAACCCCCAGAGCTCACGTCTCTATCAGCATATGTATTAGAAGTTGGCCTTGTTGGCCATTACTGGGGAAGAAAGAAAGGCCCTAGGTCTAGCAATGTTTGTAAGCCCCAGTACAGGGGAATGCCAGGGCCAAGTAGTGGGAGTGGGTGGGTAGGGGAGCAGGGCAGGGGAGGGTATAGGGGACTTTTGGGATAGCACTTATAATGTAAATGAAGAAATTATCTAATTTAAAAAAAAAAAAAAAAGGTGTTCACCACCATGCCCAGCTTACCCTGACTTTCACATTTGGTTTTCAGAGGCTTTACCTCAGGCCATGACTGAGATCTGCTTCTAGGGAACTGAGGTGGCACGCTGACTGTGATCAGCTTTTACACTCGTCAAGGAAGAACTACGGCTGTTAGAAAGCCACAACAGACTTTATCCGCTCAGTGTTCAGTAGAGAAGATACAAGCACTTAAGATGTCATTATTAGGACAGAATATGCTACACACTTTCAAAACCTGTGAATTAAAAGCCTCAAATGTAGGCAGAGTTATTACTAACATTAAATACGTCACCTAAAAGTAAAATTATCTAACATTTAATAACAATACTAAATTGCAGTGTAACCGAAGGATAAAATATTATCCAACCAGAAAAAAATATAAGATTTGATGACACATCAAGTTGGATCCCAATTCCAGTACATACATTCACACGTATGCTTACCTGTGAATATGCATACACATATATACATACATACATCACATATGCACTCAAGTATACATGCATACACACATACATTAATATATATATAAATATATACATATACCCATATACATATGCATATACACATACCTATATGTACTACATAGAAACACATATACATATCTACATATATGTACAGAAATGAATATGTACTCAAATAGTTTGTGAAAAATATAAAAAAACCTAGAAAGAGATTCATCAGAGGTTTATTATAGAGATCTCTGAGGTTTATTCTAAACCTTGAAACATATATAACTAAAAAATGAGTTTCAAGTAATTTTTGTTGGCCTGCAAAGTAATGGTGAATTCTTTGATTTTAAGTTTTTTATTCTTACTTGTTTAGATTTAGTAGATCCAGAGATTTTAATTATTCATTAAGAATCTCTTATAATAAAAAACCCCCACAACATAGTGCTTCAACTTTTAAAAATTCAGATCTTTGCCTGTTGCCCTCACAGCCTTGTACAGAGTTTCTTCTGCTGGTGTGTCAAGAGGGAGATGGAGAGCAAGGGAGGGAATGAGAAAGGGAGATCCTGAGAGAGAAGAAGTAGATGTTTTACTTGGAAAGTCCAAGTGTGTCTAGTGGCTTTGGAACGTTAGAATTTCTGCCATGTTTTGAATTTCCAGAGCACGTTTAGGCTAATAATATTGATGTAGAGCCCATTGTCTGCAGTTTGAAACAATGGTTCATCCACTGGACAGACAGATCCACTGGACAGACAGATCCACTGGACAGACAGATCCACTGGACAGACAGAGAGGATTAGTATTATACAGAGAAGATGAGGTTTGCCTAGCACAGGAATGGCTGTATGGAGTCTCATATACTACATGACTTTCTACCACATCAAGCTGGACTCATGAAGGCCCTTCATCATCTTTTAGGGTATAGTGTTTTAAAGAAATCAAGAGCATAGTTTAAGCTGGAAGAGCCTTATGTACAATCTTATATTTAACTTTCTGCGTATTTTGTAGCACTAGCTAAGACATTTTACACATAAGGGATGTTTTCTATAGTCTATTAATGTGCAATGATACATTTTGTGAGTAGGATAGTATGCTAATAGATAGTCAATTTTTGCAACTGAGAGAACTTTTTCTTGTGAATAAAATTATGATCTCCTGTTCTGAGTTCAGAAGCCTGTGGCCCTCTTTATTTGTAGTAGGACATGAGGAAATTCATGAATACCTTTGTAGTTGTTTTGTCATCGCTAGAATGAAAACAGAAAGCCCATGTTGGTCATAGAAGGACTCTTGCTGAGGTTCTGAGGGGAAGGTGAGGAACTGAAGACCTCAGCTTACGAATGTTAAAAAGCAGAAACCTATTGCAAGATTCTCAACATCAGGAAAGATACCCGCAGAGATATCTATCAACAGATGTAGTGGTCTATATGCATAATGAAATTTCATGCAATCAAAAAAGACAACTACATGTTTAAAAAAATGGATGGAACTAGAAGTCACCATGTTAAGTGTAATAAACCAATAGTACATGGATTCTCTTATACATGGAACCGAGATTTAAAATTATATTTATGTGCATGTATGCATAAATATGAGTTTATGACATGGGGAAAAGGAGAAAACTAGAAATGTGGGTTGTGAGAAAGAAGGCATAGGTTTTAGTGGAGCAGGAGAAAGAGTGGGTTATTTGAGATTGGTTCTAATGTTTTGATTTAATAGGGAATCTGTGTGTCCAAATGCTAAAGTTTCTTGTCCCTAATTGGTTTTTTGCTCAAGAAAGAAGACAGCATCCAATAGTAGGGCAAAGAGAAATGGAGCAGGACCCTTAGAGTTGCATAGGCTAGGATGCAGAGAAGAGGAGAAGAATAATTGCCATGAGAGAGAGAGAGAGATCAAATTTAGGGCTGCAGAGGGAAGATCATATGAAGCCTAGGAGGAAAGGGAAGCTGCCCCAGGAAGGGCTGTCAAGAAGTGTGCTGGGTAGCAAAGTACAATGGGCTTCACAGAAGTTAATAGGGCACCAAAGTTAAAAATAGATTTAGAAGGTGTTGAGTCAGGAGTATTGGAGGGAAAAGCATGCTAGACAAGGAAGGCTGCGAACTGCCAAACCCTTGAGTAGCAAAGGAATTTCAAAATAAGCTAATGTGTGTGTGAGAGTTTGCATGCATGCGTGTGCAAGTGATGTGCGTGTGTTCCATTCGTGGATCCAAAGAGTTACTGGGCAGGTAGCAGGAAGTACTATGGTGGGCAATGCAATACATGTGCTATGAAAGTAGNCAGCATATGTATTAGAAGTTGGCCTTGTTGGCCATTACTGGGGAAGAAAGGCCCTAGGTCTAGCAATGTTTGTAAGCCCCAGTACAGGGGAATGCCAGGGCCAAGTAGTGGGAGTGGGTGGGTAGGGGAGCAGGGCGGGGGGAGGGTATAGGGGACTTTTGGGATAGCACTTGTAATGTAAATGAAGAAATTATCTAATTAAAAAAAAAATGGTGTTCACCACCATGCCCGGCTTACCCTGACTTTCACATTTGGTTTTCAGAGGCTTTACCTCAGGCCATGACTGAGATCTGCTTCTAGGGAACTGAGGTGGCACGCTGACTGTGATCAGCTTTTACACTCGTCAAGGAAGAACTACGGCTGTTAGAAAGCCACAACAGACTTTATCCGCTCAGTGTTCAGTAGAGAAGATACAAGCACTTAAGATGTCATTATTAGGACAGAATATGCTACACACTTTCAAAACCTGTGAATTAAAAGCCTCAAATGTAGGCAGAGTTATTACTAACATTAAATACGTCACCTAAAAGTAAAATTATCTAACATTTAATAACAATACTAAATTGCAGTGTAACCGAAGGATAAAATATTATCCAACCAGAAAAAAATATAAGATTTGATGGCACATCAAGTTGGATCCCAATTCCAGCACATACATTCACATGTATGCTTACCTGTGAATATGCATTCACATATATACATACATACATCACATATGCACTCAAGTATACATGCATACACATATACATTAATATATATAAATATATACATATACCCATATACATATACACATACCTATATGTACTACATAGAAACACATATACATATCTACATATATGTACAGAAATGAATATGTACTCAAACAGTTTGTGAAAAATATAAAAAAAACCTAGAAAGAGATTCATCAGAGGTTTATTATAGAAATCTATGAGGTTTATTCTAAACCTTGAAACATATATACTAACTAAAAAATGAGTTTCAAGTAATTTTTGTTGGCCTGAAAAGTAATGGTGAACTCTTTGATTTTAAGTCTTTTATTCTTACTTGTTTAGATTTAGTAGATCCAGAGATTTTAATTATTCATTAAGAATCTCTTATAATAAAAAAAAACCCACAACATAGTGCTTCAACTTTTAAAAATTCAGATCTTTGCCTGTTGCCCTCACAGCCTTGTACAGAGTTTCTTCTGCTGGTGTGTCAAGAGGGAGATGGAGAGCAAGGGAGGGAATGAGAAAGGGAGATCCTGAGAGAGAAGAAGTAGATGTTTTACTTGGAAAGTCCAAGTGTGTCTAGTGGCTTTGGAACGTTAGAATTTCTGCCATGTTTTGGATTTCCAGAGCACGTTTAGGCTAATAATATTGATGTAGAGCCCGTTGTCTGCAGTTTGAAACAATGGTTCATCCACTGGACAGACATAGAGGATTAGTATTATACAGAGACGATGAGGTTTGCCTAGCACGGGAACGGCTGTATGGAGTCTCATATACTACATGACTTTCTACCACATCAGGCTGGACTCATGAAGGCCCTTCATCATCTTTTAGGGTATAGTGTTTTAAAGAAATCAAGAGCATAGTTTAAGCTGGAAAAGCCTTATGTACAATCTTATATTTAACTTTCTGCGTATTTTGTAGCACTAGCTAAGACATTTTACACATAAGGGATGTTTTCTATAGTCTATTAATGTGCAATGATACATTTTGTGAGTAGGATAGTATGCTAATAGATAGTCAATTTTTGCAACACTGAGAGAACTTTTTCTTGTGAATGAAATTATGATCTCCTGTTCTGAGTTCAGAAGCCTGTGGCCCTCTTTATTTGTAGTAGGACATGAGGAAATTCATGAATACCTTTGTAGTTGTTTTGTCATCGCTAGAATGAAAACAGAAAGCCCATGTTGGTCATAGAAGGACTCTTGCTGAGGTTCTGAGGGGAAGGTGAGGAACTGAAGACCTCAGCTTACGAATGTTAAAAAGCAGAAACCTATTGCAAGATTCTCAACATCAGGAAAGATACCCGCAGAGATATCTATCAACAGATGTAGTGGTCTATATGCATAATGAAATTTCATGCAATCAAAAAAGACAACTACATGTGAAAAAAAATGGATGGAACTAGAAGTCACCATGTTAAGTGTAATAAACCAATCGTACATGGATTCTCTTATACATGGAACCGAGATTTAAAATTATATTTATGTGCATGTATGCATAAATATGAGTTTATGACATGGGGAAAAGGAGAAAACTAGAAATGTGGGTTGTGAGAAAGAAGGCATAGGTTTTAGTGGAGCAGGAGAAAGAGTGGGTTATTTGAGATTGGTTCTAATGTTTTGATTTAATAGGGAATCTGTGTGTCCAAATGCTAAAGTTTCTTGTCCCTAATTGGTTTTTTGCTCAAGAAAGAAGACAGCATCCAATAGTAGGGCAAAGAGAAATGGAGCAGGACCCTTAGAGTTGCATAGGCTAGGATGCAGAGAAGAGGAGAAGAATAATTGCCATGAGAGAGAGAGAGAGAGATCAAATTTAGGGCTGCAGAGGGAAGATCATATGAAGCCTAGGAGGAAAGGGAAGCTGCCCCAGGAAGGGCTGTCAAGAAGTGTGTTGGGTAGCAAAGTACAATGGGCTTCACAGAAGTTAATAGGGCACCAAAGTTAAAAATAGATTTAGAAGGTGTTGAGTCAGGAGTATTGGAGGGAAAAGCGTGCTAGACAAGGAAGGCTGCGAACTGCCAAACCCTTGAGTAGCAAAGGAATTTCAAAATAAGCTAATGTGTGTGTGAGAGTTTGCATGCATGCGTGTGCAAGTGATGTGCGTGTGTTCCATTCGTGGATCCAAAGAGTTACTGGGCAGGTAGCAGGAAGTACTATGGTGGGCAATGCAATACATGTGCTATGAAAGTAGAAAGGTAGGAGAGAAACCATACACAGTGAGCAGGGGGACGGGGAAGGCAGTGCATGAACAGAGTAATTGAAAAAGATTATGATGCAAATGTATGAACGTGCTGCAATGAAAGCCTTTATGCTACCCTCCAGATTAGCAGTGCCTTCCTGCAAATGTTTGGCGAGTTTGCTTGGCCTTCTCATCTTTTTCTCCCAGCACTGTGACTATAGGCAATTTATTATCCATTGTTCATGTTTGTAATATTTGTAGCAATGTCTGAAACATAGTAGGTACACAGTCCCTTATAGACGTTTTAAATGAATGAGATTTTAGATGTAGGTATGCATTGGTACAGGTTGGCATAGCATAAAGCATTCGGCAAGTAAATGTGTCTGTTCAACACATCACCATTCACAGGGCAAAGAGGACATGCAAACTGGAACAAGAGTTTGGCAAATGAAGAGAAGCAGGGTTATTTGATGTTAGAGTAATATACGAATCTATAAGAAGTCATGTGAGATTAAGCATGGCTCAGGGTAATTAGCTATATCTCTGCACACAGACAAAGAGATGAAGGCAGGGTGTGTGGTGTGAGTGCCTAGAAGGAAGAGCTAATAAAGCGCTCTGATACCAAGTGGGATTCAGAGTTCTGTGATCATTTATGGACAACCTGCAGTCTACTGTCAGACTTGTCCTAGTCTTAGCCACTCTTGGACTATGAGTCACTGTTGGCTACCTGCAATTGATGGAAAGGACTCAGATGTATTCAGTAGTGGGTTCTTATAATAGCCACAAGTAGCTTATGCAATCCTTAATAGGAGCTGAAGGTTAACCAAAGTTTATAAAGTAGACAGCGATAACTTCAATTTGACAGGCTACAAAGGAGCCAAAAGTGATGGTGCCTTTCTATCTAATAAAATCATCTCTGCTCCATAAAGTCTTATTAAAGAAATAGAATTCCATCTTGGCAAAGCAAGTATATATCAAGTTTAGGTTGTTCTTCAAACTTTAGCCAATATTAAAAGTATAGTGTGGATCATTATTAATAATGATGATCATGACTTGAAATATAATCCAACCTCTTAGATTCATCTGTTGCTGACTCAATATGGTCTATTCTGATAGAAATTTGTTATAATAAGATAATACACTGATTCTTCTACTTAAAAATAACTATGTTTTTTAATGATATGGTGAGATTCTATGCAGTGGGAAGAGACATGCATGATATTCATTTATTGTGGCAGTGTGTCCTAATTATTCAGCTTTCCTTTTTTATTAATAATTGAGGATTGTGAATAAAAACATACTAATATGCACCAGATGTTCAGAAAAACATAAATATCCCCACATGTCAGCACATTTTAGCAGAAAGTCAACAAAATTTTCTCTACTTATTTTTCCTTTTTTAGTTTTTGAAACATGTTCTTTGATATGATATTTTTAATCCTCATTAGGGACTTGCTTTGGCTCCTTTAATATCTGCCACAAGGGACTGTGTATTTTCAGACGTATCCCATGTGCATCTCTCTCTTTTCCTGTTACTCTTTCTGCTCCGACGCAGGCAGGAGTGGTTGAGGCCAATGAGCCTTCTCTCTAGCAAGAGACAACACTGTCCGTACATATTCTCAACTTCTCCAACAGAAGATGGCCCCGGATGAGGCTCTTCAACTTTCTGATTCTACATTTAAAATATTTTTGATGGTGATAATAACTTTTTTATTGAATGGTTATTTCAAAGAGAAACACTAGTAAGGTGCCAAACAGTTTTCTGTATTCAATAAGAAGGTAGCAATTATACTGTTCCATTTTTAGGACAACCCTCATTTGTTGGTTTTCTTTGACAATAAGCTTACTAAAATAGATTTCTACCCTAAAATTGGAGTATTTCCCTTCAGCGATCATTCTCAAGGCTAGTTCTCTCAGCACCAGCTCCTGTATAAATACCTTGTGTAGGAGCCAGGGTAGGCTTTGGTCTACTTATCTTAGTACCTAAAATTAAATTTTGGTGCAGGCTCTGGCTGATAGACTTCAGTCAGTTCTCGCTGGTACAAGTTCTACAAGGACTCCATGAAATGGTCAGTAAAAGTAATGTAAATTATGTGATTAACCCCCCCCCTCCCCCCCGTGACTCCACCATAATCAGGGAGCACTATATTAGAAGGCAGTGGAACATATCTGAAATTGGAAAGATATTAAAATGGAATTTTGTTTGTTTGTTTATTTGTTTTTGATGTTGTTTGTTTTGTTTGTTGTTCAACCTTTAGAACTTCATGTGAGGAAAAACATCTACCAGCCTAGAGAGAAAAGATCTCAGAGGACTTTGGTTTCCATGTCAATATTTGGAAGGAAAGCAAGTACTTGATAGGGAATTGTCAAGACCTGATCTGTGTCCCTTTCCTTCTAGCTGGCTGCTCTCCATTATCCTTCAAGCGTGTAGGATTTGATTTCATCAGGGCTTGGATTTTGTCTGGTTGGTCTTTGACCTGGAGTGCGGCTGCTGTTAGAGGTAGTGGAAATTTGCTCTCTCCCCCACTTCTTGACTCATTGCTGCTTTATTAGTTTCTCTTTACTCTGATATAGAAATTGGCTAATGCTATACAAAGTCTCCCTTCCCTGGAATTCAGAGAGCATCTTATTTATATGTAGATGTAGCTATATGACATTTTCAAATGCCAGACATTTGCATATGAAGGTCTCTTTCTTCCCCTTTCAGTAAACAGTCTTTCCTATTACTTCCAAAGCAATCTTTGGAATTAAATTCGCTATAAAAGTTTGTTCTTAAAGTGTTTTTAAATGTCCAGAAGAGATGAAAAATTAAACTCCCAAACTGGAGTCCATTAGTTTTTTTTCTTTTTCTTTTCTGAGGAGTAAAAACAAGTATCTATAATTTATGATACACTCACCTATACATCTTCTGTTTGTGTAGCTTTTCACAAAAAGTTTTGGAAATTTTATTAATACAGGTAAAATGTCATAAGAGGAAAACAAGAGGACGTTACTTTTATATGAGGACTTTTCTAAAATCACACTCAGTTCTGCTTCTAGAGCAATGACCTCTGGTCTTGATGGAATAGTTGTAAGGTGCTGATCACGCATCAGACACTTATCTAGGTGCCACATTTATAATAGGGAACAGGATGGTTTTCCTGCTCATGGAGTTTGAATGATAACTAAAGAAGACAAGGAATAAAAGGTAAACCACAAATGCACAAACAAAATTCTGTTTACATTAAAGAGAGTGGGAAAACTAAAGCATGCCATTCACAGAATGTCTGGAATGCAGGCACAGGCGACAGGGAAATCTCAGCAGGCTCACTGCCACAGTGTGAAGGCAAAGAGCCGGGCTCTGGCTCCACACACAGAGAACAGCCAGGCCAGATAGTAAGCTATAGACATAATTGTACATAAAAGTAAGCTTTAGAACAAAAGGGATATGTTTAGGCCTAACACATAAAATAAAATGAGCACTTATTTTATTCTAGAGAAAAACATGAAACAGGACACAGGGGAGAAGCCAATGACAGGAGCTTCTGAGGCTCCCACCTCTATCAGCTTCCAGGACTCCTCTTTACCACCCACAGGTCCCTGTTTATTTATCTGGGGCCACCTTTGCTAGAACTGGTTTAAAACATTCTCTAATGTTCTCCTTAACACAAATAGCTAACAAAGTTACAATTTCTTTAAGGCATTTATCTTCCTTAGGAATTTCTTTAAGGCATTTATCAATCCTTCAGCCTCAGCCTCACTTGGAGGGTCACCACATCATCACTTTCCTTTCTTCTCCTTGCTGAACATCAGGTCCATCTCTGTGATGATGCATCCAAAGGAACACGTCAGATATGATTCATTATTTTGTCCACATACAGGCATTCATATCTAGGCAGCAAATCTGGTAAGCATACATCCTAAGACCACCTAGAATATATTTTCTTCTTTGTCGTCAACAACACATCCAATCTTCTTGTTTCTACCGGGCTTTCTCCATCTGCCTTGCCTTGAGTTTCTTTCTTCCCTATGCCTGGTTGGTTTTCCTTACTTTTTAAAACTATAGCCTCCTACCAAAGAATACATTGACACATTTATTACAAATAAGGAAGGAAGCTTGACTGACCTACAAACTACCATTTCTGCTTAGCTTTATTTTGCCCTCTTCTCCATGCTCTATCACAGAGGCATCAAACCCCATGCCTATCTTGGAACCTTCTAGTTCATCAAACTTCCTTGCCTTTCAAGCCCTGTCCCCTACCTTCACAATGTTCTTTTCTCTTCTCTGTCAGGTAAACCTGGTACTGACAAAACCCCAAACCAAAACCAAAACCAAACCAAAACACAAAGCAAGACAACATTTGGGCCCTTCTTACTGTTAGTCATGTTACTCCACAGGTCTCCTCAGTTCTGCTGCATCAGTCTGAGCTGCACTTGCTCATTCCTAAGACACTTTTGTGGATTGTGTACTCTCAAGGTAGACTCAGAAGGGGCAAGGAAGCATGCTGTCTACAGATCATAATGTAAAGGAAATGCAGAGTAAATATTAACTCCTGTTATTCTATTTCTTTTTTTTTTAAGATTTTTTAATTAGGTATTTTATTTACATTTTAAATGTTATACTCTTTCCTAGTTTCCCCTCCAAAAACCTCCTATCATCCTCCCCACCCACTTACCAACCCACCCACTCCTACTTCCTGGCCCTGGCATTCCCCTACACTGAGGCATTGAGCCTTCACAGGACTAAGGGCCTCTCCTTCCATTGATGACCGACTAGGCCATCCTCTGCTATATATGCAGCTGGAGCCATGAGTTCTACCATGTATATTCTTTGGTTGGTAGTTTAGTCCCCAGGTGCTCTGGGGGTACTAGTTAGTTCATATTTTGTTGTACATCCTATGGGGCTGCAAAACCCCTATTTCTTTAATGATTTATTTTTTATTTGTCAGAGAAACCATCTGCATAATTATGATTTAGTATAAGTACTTAATAGTGTTGTATGAGATTCTGAATTTGAAGGTAACAAGAGGCTTCGGCATCATCATCTGTTCCTGGACATTCTTAGTTTTATAAAGCCAAAGCAAATATTTTCAGTCTTAATGATAAATTGAACAATCCTCATGAGATTCTCACTAATGAGCGCCCAGAGGTGTAGGTAAATTTTAGACACACATAGACCTGGGTTCAATTACTAGAACTGGTTTAAAATGTTCTGTAATGTTCTCATTAACACAAATAGCTAACAAAGTTACAATTTCTTTAAGGCATTTATCTTCCTTATGAGAAGATTTTGTAGCTCTTGGGTCCTGTTGTTATATCTGTTGCTTCCTAGTCCTAGACATCAACAGGTACAAAATAGCCAGCTTACTTCATGGGTGTCACAGCTAAACTCATTCCACTTGGTAGTGGCTAAAAAGAGCTGGTACTCTTCCAGGCTTTGAGCTTATCACTTTGGTGAGCTCAGGCCAGCAACAGGGCTGTTTGTTCCAATGATTTTCACGATTCCAACATCTTCATGCACATCTCCGAGAATTATTATTTATGGACAGAACATTTCATTCTGTGGCTTCATATCTGCCACAAATTTACATAACAATAGGGAGATAGACTCCTGAAACAAATATTGGAGATCTTTTGACATCTACACTTTGCTGATAAAAAACTAAGTCTCGTGGAGTTAAACATCCAAGGCAAGAGTTCCCATAGTGCCCCTGAGCATCACTGAAGGGCAGCGGCTGGAAGCGCAGATGTGTTAATTCCTAGTTCTGGAATTTTCCCACCTATGGTGAAATGCCTTCGCTGCTGCTCAGAGATCGGAATGTATTTGCTAAGCTGTTTTAGGAGCGGTGGCAGTTGTGCTGAGTGACAGTTGAGACAAACCATCAGGAGCTCTTGGTGCTGCATCAGAATTTTTATCAGCCTTTGTACAAAATTTTAACTTGTGTATAGTATGTTTCTAGGTATTCAGAACTGACAGCTTGCTTTTTTTTTTTTTTAACCAGGACAGCAATCCTCCTAATTTCTGAAGGTTTGTTTCATTTGTAAGCTGTGATTTAACCCCCTGAAATCATGCTGTGAGCTTTATAATAGAATTGATTTAAAAATATAACTCACTGGACAAGAAATCAGACAGATGCAGAAATTTTGGAAGGCCACAGGGACCTCGAATGTCTGCTTTTTTTTTCCTTAAACATGAGCCATAGTAATTCCTTGGGGGAAACTCGGGTTGCTGCCTCGCATACTTCTGACAATTTCCAAACATCTTCTGCTCCCATGCTCTAAAAACCACAACGTAAAAAAAAAGATGGCCAGCAACAGTCACTGGTAGGTCCGCATACCATGACAAATTGGATGAACTGACAGGTAGGTGATGAATAATGTTAACGTGACCCTAAAAATAGTGAAGCAATGTTTGCACATTGACACTTCTCTAAAGGCAGACGGATATGCATGACCTGAGCTCTCAGACAGGTGTCAAGGATATTGATGGGTGGTACGAGGATGATCATTTTCTTGGCAGTGTTGCTGCAGACAGTCTGCATGATTAATGATGCATCTTAGTCTTTTATGTTTTCCACCTAGGGCAAAAAGGGATGTGAACCTTTGTCATTCCATGGAATGTAAGAATCCTGCCTGAAGGGCAAGACGAGAGAGCGTTATACATCTCAAAGTATCGTGTTTGTTTGCTAGGTGCAGAAACAGAAGTAAAAAATACTCATGATCTTGACACATGAAACAGCTGTGCCCGGTGCCTGATCAGATCTGGCTTCTTACTGAAGGGCTCCACCCAGGGCACAAGAGCTTGCACCACCTGCAGCGGGCTTGGGCTCTGACAAAAGCAGGACACTGTGGCTTTGGGATGCATCTGCACACATGCACACTTTGAATGAATATTAAGAACCACTCAAAGGAAACAAAACAGGACTAAGGCAGGAAGCAAGAGGTGAGATCATATGCCTAATGTTTATATTCATTTCAGGTTCTCAGAGACAATTTTCTGATTCAAATCAATTCAATATTGTTTCTAAATGCTGAATCTAGTGAGAAAGAGCTTTTCTTTCCTAAGAATAATACTGTTTGCTCAGGTTTTTAAAATGTCACATGCAGCAGTGAACGAACTATGCTATTTCAGGGCTCAAAATTAAATCCAAAGTCTAATAATAGTCTCTAGATGTATTCTGCTAAACCCCAGGTAGCCAGCCCATTTACTGAAAATATTATGGTAGGTAATGGTAACATAGGCTATGGAGACAAGCTACCAATGTGTGTTTTGTTTTCTTTTAAACAAACAAAGGTATCCATGTAATTCAATTGTCCATGAACAATATGTTAAATGAAAAAGTATATTCATTTTGTAATCAAAGACTAGATTATCAAGAAAACTTTTTTTTTTTTTTTTTTTTTTTTTTTGGTTTTTCGAGACAGGGCTTCTCTGTATAGCCCTGGCTGTCCTGGAACTCAGTTTGTAGACCAGGCTGGCCTCGAACTCAGAAATCCGCCTGCCTCTGCTTCCCGAGTGCTGGGATTAAAGGCGTGCGCCACCACGCCCGGCTTCAAGAAAACTTAAAAGATCGATTTCTCTAAAGACATTTAAAAATAGGATAAAGCCTCATTTTTATGCTGGGAAGAGGTAGGAAGTAATGTTGTGACCATCTGTGGCTAGGCTGATGATTCCTTTATTTTTTGTTTATGAAGTGTGGTGGTTCAATGGGAATGGCTCCCATTGCGGGTCCCTAGTTGGTGGACGTGCTTGGGAAGCCTGAGGAGGTATGGCTTCGTTGGAGAAGGTATGTTGCTGGGGGCAGGCTTTAGGGTTTCAAAAGCCCTGCTGGTCACAGTTACTTCTCTCTGTCTTGTGGTTAGTTATATCTTAAGATGTGAGCTCACAGCTGTGGTGCTACCACCATGCCTCCCACCAAGTTGGTCACAGACATAAGTTCAAAATAAACTCTTCTATAAATGGCTTTGGTCATGGTGTCTTATCACAGTAATAGAAAAGCAACAAAGGCACTAAGAGAAAGGAACAAACTTTGAATTTAAATTTTCTCTTTTAAAATACTAGAAAGGTTTATGTATTTCTCTCTTTCTTTTTTTTTTTTGGTTTTGGTTTTTCGAGACAGGGTTTCTCTGTGTAGCCCTGGCTGTCCTGGAACTTACTTTGTATACCAAGCTGGCCTCGAACTCAGAAATCCGCCTGCCTCTGCCTGGGATTAAAGGCATGTGCCACCACACCCGGCTATGTGTTTCTCTTAATTGTTAAAATCTCTCAATAAAATCCAGTATCTTGAAATGTGGGAGTGAAATTATGTGGAATATGTTCTTAACATCTCCAGTTTTAGAATTTGACTTGGCATATGATTACAATAAAGTTTTCTAACCATTGTTTTCTCACTGCCTAGTAATGTTGCTTTCAGTTATTTTTGTTCAACTTGTATATCACTCCATGCATGTTGACATAGTGGTGGCTTTCATCTCTTTGTCACAGTACAAACATTTTGCCACAAACAACTCTCACTGCTCAGGGAGACAAAGTCTGAATGAAACTGAAGCCAATGAATAGGAGGCAGAATGACCCGGAGTATAAGTTCAGAATTGATATACAATCAAGGGAAGTTGATGATTAACAGACTTGCCATCTAATTTTTTTGTTATCCAATTAATATTATGATACACTGAAATGGCAATCCGCAATTAAAAAATATTCGGTAGAAATATTGTTAGAGCTAGATCAAATTTGACTGTGCAACTTAGAGAATTACTTCTCTCTGGAAATTAATCTAAATTCTGGAGCCACTGTAACATCAGCAGCACGTACATCCAAATGTGCCAATAATCCCTGCAGAGAAACTCTCATTACATGAAAGGGCATGATCCTTAGTTCCAAAATTCTTCAAGGGCTTCCCTAGATTATGGGGTATTTAAAAAAGAAAGTAGGTTTCAAATATAGGTCTTTTTAAAACTAGTATTATATTCTGTACATAAGAAAAACATCTTAGCATATGCCAGCCAGTTTAGTTACATAGAGAATGATACTTGCAGGCTGGCCTTGAACTTGTGATCCTCCTGCCTCCACCTCCTGCAGCAAATCCCCCCTGCACGTGCTACTGCAACCAGCAAGATATAGAATTTATTATTTACCTGCCTGTGTCAGAAAGATTCCTTCAATTTTTTTTTTTTTAAATTACTTAAATGCTTTTGAAAAAGAGTCTCATAGAGCCTAGGCTAGCTTCAAGTACTCCCTGTAGCTATGGATAATCTTGAACTTTTGATTTTCCTCTCTCTACCTTCTGTTGCACTGGGTTTCATGCAGGCTAGGTGTAATCTTAGCTTAATTGTCACTTTACATAAGCTAGAGTTACCTGAGAGATAGGCTACAGGGCTTGCCTGTGGAGGATTTTAGGGCTTGAGTGCTATTGGGAAACCCATCTTAATTGTGAAAGAGACCATGCCTTGGGGAGGGGAGGGGGGGATCCTGTACCATATAGTGGAGAGAACAAACTGGGCAATAGTATGCACTCTGCCCCTGTTTTCTGACTGAGTGAATACCAAACGGCTTCAGGTTCCTGCTGTCTTGACTTCTCCATCATGAAAGGCTGTTTGAACTGTGACCTAAAGTAAGTTGCTTCGGTCAGAGTACCTTCTCTTAGCAACGGGGGTGGGGTGGGGGGGTCAGGCAAGTGATTTAATAGCACAGCTCCAGTCCAATGATACATTCTGCATTGCACGAAACTTTTAAGGAGAACAAAACTGAGATAAAAACCCAAAGGATGGCATGGACATTTCAAAAACACAAATTTTCTCAGGCAACTCATTTACTGGCTCTTCCTTCTTAGAGATTTTCTCCAGCAGCAAGAACAACATAGCATGCAGTGAAGAGCGGATAGAGGTATACTCTCCGATGGAAAATAGCATTCCTGAGAAAGTTCGTCATTTGTTGCTACGCTGAAGTAATTACTGTAGCAGAGACTGGCTCATTTATCACTTCCTGTTGTCGTTGCTATTTTCTCAAGTTGTCTTTTAAAACAAATACCCTCATTGTCCTTGCTGCAAAACCAATAACTTTATTTCACTAGGTAAGGCTCAGCAGTGTTTGCTCCTTATTCCAATGAGGATCTGTCTCTGGGAGCCACCTAATAGAATTGAACATTGGTGTCCTTCCTTGGGGAGTTGGCAAAGGGTAGTTGAGCAGTAAGCAGCCATGTTAGAGACACAGTTTCAAGGTCCCTTCTCTTCTACCATGGGAGTTTCCATGAAACACAGTCAGACACTCTGTTCCATGAACATCACAACAACTTCAAATTTTAAAGGATTTCTGTTGAATGCTTCAATAGCATTCAGCTAGCAGTATTTAAATCTATTTCTATGAACCAACTCTTACAAAACTTATAATGAGAAGAGGCCTGGATAATAAAAGGAAGCTTTGAAAGGGTGGCTACAGCCTCCTCAAAGAACATCATTAAAAAAAAAAATCTTTAACACAGGCAATGTTTGGTTCAGCGATTTAGTCTGAGTTTGTATAAAACATCTAATGTGAGCAGAAATATGTCATAGCTTTGAACAGGAGCAAAACAGAGCCCCAAGTTATGAGAACCCTAACTGAATAGATAAGAGATCCAATTAGACAAACGAGGCTCCCCAGTAGCCTGATCCCCGAAAGTATAATTTCCCTTTCAGGGGATGAGACTTTTTCATTCTTGTAAGTTTCAAAAGAGACATATCCCCATCTTATTTATGGAACTTTAACAATTCTAGTACGACTCAACTCTTACTTTAAAAACAAATTTTATGTATTTGAAACAGAGAGATGAAAAGAGCCTTGATAGACCAATGGTTTTGCTGGCTGATTGCGTCTTCTTTGGGGAAAATGAATGGGGTTAGCAAATATCTCCAGATTTCCAGGCACGGTTCTCATAGTTCCTAGTTGCAAAAGGCACTGTTAAGCCTTAGAATGACCAGCCTTTTGAAACCAAGTCAATAGTTTATATTCTGCTATGCCAAGCTCTTTCCCCTATAAAATTTGCTCTGTAAGTCATTTGCTCTAAAATTCAAATGAAATTAAGAAATAAATAAAATTATCCACATCATTGGAGAATAGTCTCTTGGAGAGTCCAAAACAACAGACAGTGCATATAATTTGTAGTTTGTTTTGGAATGAATTGAGTCTATTTCACTGGTACGTTTACTGATGATGATGATGATGATGATGATGATGATGATGATGATAGTCCTGATTATAATGAAGATAATAGTTTCCTAAGACAATATTACAATTAGCTTTTTCTTGAGCATTTATCAATTCCTGGAGGAGGTAAGGAGCTGAGAAGCATTTAATGTTGCAGAAAACACAGTTTCAATCCCAGAATACAATTCTTTCAAGACAGGGTTTCTCTGTGTAGCCCTGGCTGTCCTGGAACTCACTTTGTAGACCAGGCTGGACTCGAACCCAGAAATCTGCCTGCCTCTGCCTCCCAAGGGCTGGGATTAAAGGCGTGTGCTACCACTGCCCGGCTAACAATTCTTTTATTTCACATTTATGGGTAAGAGTCAATGGTTTTCTAGCATTGTTGATGAGATGCCTTGATAACTATTGATGGTTCTTTCTATAGAAGCTAAGTGACAACTTATTTTAAGTACCTTGTTAATGTTTCTATACTCTGCCTGTTGTTTGCCTTCATGTCTCCACAGATATAGTTCATTAAAAGAAGTAACCGCTATCAAGCAAACATGTGCAATAGTGTGGAATGTGTAAGGGGACAGAAGTGTGGGGACACGAGTAGAATTTGTCCAAAGGTTACTTCAGTTCATTTGGATTTCCTTTGGCTTTTTAGTTAAACCTAGAATGAACCCAGTGATACAAGACTACAGAATAGATGCAAGTGCACAGGGATGGTCAAGCTGCTGATGTGAACCTTGGAAGGGTACTCCCCTACAAAGCACAGAGCACTTGGTGCTGGTTTCAACTAACAGTGTGATATTTCTGGAGTATTTCACTTCTGGAGAAAAAAATGGAGATTATTATCAGTCTTCACTTAAGTGGAATGTTCATAATATACAATACACAAGCTCTGGACTTCTGAAAATGAAAATTTTTAAGAAAAGTATAACAGACACGGATTTTTAATAGTTTGCCTTTGAAATGTTGTCTAGAAGTGTTTTGTAACTCCACCAGATATTAATGATGCAGAAAGAGCCCTGTGCAGAGCCCCTCATCTCAGTATGTGTGGGATAATATTTGACATTCTTTTCTATGTTTTAAGTGACTAAGTAGTCATAAGTTCATGTTCACAGATGAAGATTATTTTAACAAAAATGCTAAGGATTGTTTTACAAATACTAACTTTCTTTCTAAGCCTATTCACTTTCCTTTGTTATTAGTCAAATTCTTTTGGTTTGTTAGTTTTAAAAATAACATTTTTATAGTAGTAACTTTGTGCAAAACCTTTGGAGGTCTCATAATGCAGAAGGACCTGTCCTCAGTACAGCTCAAGTTCTACAATGAGCAGTTTTCTTGGAGATGGTGAGTGGATGCTTCTAGAGAACCCCCCCCCCCCCCAGGATTGCTCCATGTTTATCTAGGAGAATAAGTTTCCTGGATGCAGCCTAGCAGAAACCCAGACAGAGGCGGGTCACAGAGTGTCAAAAGTTCTGACGGGGGGAGATTTTATCTGATTTGAAGGCACACTTGGTCCTATTGCCTAAATGCTTGTACCAGACTCCTTAGCTTCAGGCCTTGAACAGCTACAGACTCATGAGACAAATGAGAGAGTAGCCTTATTTCCACTGGGACTTCCATACCATCCATGTAATTATTTAGCTGAGGGAAGCCCTCTAGGTGACTGCAAATCAGTGCAGAGACATTAAAAGTTTGGCTAAGGGGAGTTAACTCTTAGTGAGTCCAGGGTTTAAATTTATGAGTCTGAAAGTCTGATAGCCCTGCCTGCCTTTCATAAAGGTAGTCGCAATCCTGCCCCAGTTACCAATCTCCAAGAACATTGCGTGCTGCCCTCTTAGTTCAGTGTTTCACAAGGCCTATCATTCTGGTCCCCAGCTCTGCACCTCAGGGCTCAGAGATAGTGTTGTAGACCTTAGTCCTCCCTACAGTTTATAGCTAATTTCATCATCTCTTTCCCCAATTTAGTGCTCTTTCCCCACATTTTCTATGCCTGGAATTTTTGAAATCAAATCATATTTGATTTCAAACTAAGTATGTGTGTCTGCTGTGTGTGTGTGTTTACATGAACAAGTGGTGTAAACAAGCTATCTCCATGACACAGTATTAGAAACCATTGGTTCTATGAGAAATTTAGTTTTACATGTATTTAAAAACACCTTGGAGTGATTATGTTTGCATATGGTTACAGCACCAAACTATGAGGGATGGATTTCTAATGCACTGGTTCAGGTGGGTGCCCATGTTGGGGTCGAGTCAACACATTCAGGAAAGATTCAGGGTGCTCTCAGCATGCTTTTAAACAGTGTGAATTTTATGGAAAACAATTGTCTTAAGCTTTTTCAAGGCATGGGGATGCACCTATTGTTCCAGGTCCATACACTCAGTTTCTACTTCTATTGCTCCTCCTAGCGGGATAAGTAACAGAGCAGGGATGGAGGTGCTGAGGGTGAATTCGGGAGGACCACTGACAATAGGAGGACGTTTGAGTTCAGAGATGTCTTTCTGCTTTGTTGCCAGTGCTATATAGGGCTGTCTTTTCTTCATGATCATCTTGCTGAAAACATCTATTTCTACTTAAGGATGTGTGCACATGTGCAACTCCACACATGTGAGCACTGACATATCTTTGTGAACAATGTTTTACATCAACAGAAATATACTATATACTATGTTCTTGTAATTTTTTTCTTGGTCACTCATTCCATGTTTGTTTTTTTTTAATTTTTATTAATAGATGCACAGGCCTTTTAAACACATACCTTGAGTTATAAACAGCTAATTTTTACAGTCAAATTGACATCATAATTTTCATTTCTTTCGTGTTTATATCATCTTATAAACTTGTTATATACATCTAAGGTCATAATGATCATGTGATTATATTAAGTTATTGAAGTAGACAAAAACCAGAAAAAAATGGCTGTGTGAAATTTAAATATATCATTGTGTTGACAGTGTAGACATATGTGATTGAGAAATATTATGTTAATATTTGTTAGTTGAAAAGTTGGTCAAAGGCTTTTGCAACAGTTGTTGAATGACTTGAATAGGAATGGTTATGCAAACCTACTGTGCTTAAGTTCATAGATGATGAATTTGCACTTAAACCTCAGACACAGGCCACACTATGTAAAACGGACCATAAAAATCAATTCATTTTTCACTTTCAGACTGAAACAAAACACTAAGGCTAAGTATCTCATTAGTTTCTGGTTAGCAGCTTACGTAATGTCTTTCAACTCAAAATTCCCGTGTTCGGAGTTCGGGCATGATGGAAACATACCATTTCCACCATGGCCATTGCACAGACGATCAGAACCAGAAATGTCAGTGTCAGCTCTAGTTTAACAGCAGAGCACAGCACGGCCAATGCACACACTCAGTTCTCTTTGACTTTGCAGTGAACACTGGCAACAGAGCCGCCCTACATTCATGGAAGAGAGAGGTCGATGGAGAGGTAACACCTTCAGGTGGGAAAACTGACTCAGAAATGGGCATTGAACACAGGGAAAGCGCACGTAAATGGTGCACATAAATAGTGCAGAATGCATTTACGAACTGGGGCATAAACGCAGTTTCCCAGAGTGTCTCTTAGGACCCAAGGCAACTTTTCAGCCCAAGTTTTCATCCGTATTGTATCTATAGCCATGAACATAACATAAGTTTACAGGTGACCATCTACATGATTTTTGGGAGGAAATAAGGAAAGCATAGAGCTGGAGAAAGCAGGAAAATTGTGAGTTGGAGTTCACAGGCTTTTAGAGACTTGCAGCAGTCCTACTCTAACTCCTAGAGGGGAACATACTCGAATTGAGACACTCTTTTCCCCCTCAGAAATCTTGACATCTAACTTCATTTCCCGAGCTTAAATATTCCAGGATAGTCTAGTAGCACTGTAATAACCTGGGCAAACGTTTTTATTTGTTTCGGTGTGATACCAATATTTGTGCTACAAGCTGCTGCCTACATTTTCTGCTATTTATTTCCTACAGATCAGATTATTGGCCCAGATATAACATGTTTTCCAGAGAAGTGCTCCTTGTGTTCATGAACAAATGGAAAAAAAGCTTCCATTTTAAATGTAGATTTTTGTTACATGACTGAATTAATTCATGTTACAAATACGATATGAAACCACTTGATATTCCTGACTGTATACCTGGAGTAGAGAAGCCATGAAGGCAAATATTTAACAAATCAAGTAACTGCTCCATTTGCACAGGTAGGTGGACAAAATTAAAGCACTGTGGCCAGTTCCAGGCCATCCATTTATAGCTTTTGGAGCCTCCTGGGTATTACTCCTAGCATGTGTAACCTTGTTTTATGGGCTGGCCTTAAAACAAATGGGGTAATGTGAATGAATCTTTGTAAACTCCAAATTATCGCAGAGAGCCGGGAATTTTCTTTTTTAATTAATGGGATTTACTGGTAGCACTACTTAGGATTCTCTGCTGTGCAAAGAAACAGGAAACAATAGAAGAGTTTTTTTTTTGTGTGTGTGTGTGTGTGTGTGTGTGTGTGTGTGTGTGCACATGTGCATATCTGTTTGTGCCTCTGTATGTATATTTATGTGTGTATACATATTAGTGTGTGCAGGCATGTGGAGGTCGAAGGACAACCTCTCCTGTGGTTCCTCAGATGCTGATCATCTTGTTTTTTATAGACAGGGTCTCTTGCTGGGCTCAGCAAGTAGGCTAGGCTGGTTGCTTGGTCAGTGAGCCTTAGGAATCCTTCCATCTGTGCTTCTCCAGAGCTGAGATTACTACTGTACGTCTACTCTTGTCTATTAAGTTTCGGAGGATTAACTACAGGTCCTCAAATTTGCAATGTGAACACTTTACTGACCGAGTCTTCCCCCCAGCTTGTGTGTGTCGGGGACAGAGATTTTAAATTCAAACAAAATAGCACTTAGGGATGGTGAGGGTGTATGGACAGATTCTAAAGTACATCAGATGATTTCATGCCTGCTTCAACAGCACAGCAGAACAGTCTTGAAGGTCTCAAAGGGTTAAGTTCAGGGTGTAGTGTCCATTCCCCAGGTCCAGAGTTTTAGGCAGTTAAACATTTGTGGGGTCCTTAGCTGCTCACACTTTCTGGCTTCTGCAATTAGCAGTGCTGTCTTGAAGCTCAGCTCTGGCACACAATCTCTTTCACTTAATCTCTGTGAACTTCCATTTCTCACCTGTCAGATGCTTCTAATACCTCTTCACATTTCTGTTGTGAAGACCGAAGGAGACAACATGTGCGGAAAGGCTTTGTAAATTAGAATGGCTTCCACAAAGAACAAGTTATTTGGCAATTCACTTAGACTAGTTGATACCCTTTTAGGTTGTCAGTTTCTTCTTTGTGGGGAAAATGGGTTGACGGGAGACTAATAGGATAGAGAGGATTTGGTTTGTAAGTCTGGATTCTTTCTTCCACATTTCAGACTTGTGCATAATATCTCAATTATTGTTCAAAGAGAAGCACATCTCTAAAAGAAATGTTTCCTAAAACTTAAGTCTTCCTAAAGTGACAAGAGACGGTGAATTACAACAAAGCAACTCTCAGGGAGCTAGGTAGACTGTGTTTGGTACTAGACCCAGAGGAGAAAGGTCCTGGCTTTTCTGAAGGCTCAGAGAGCCTGGGACTTTTCTTTCTCACTGACCAACATGAAAGCCAGAGGACTTTCTCCAGCCACACACACACTGTCACTGAGCACTGTCTGTCCAACCCAGGTTCTGCCTGTCCTGTTACACAGGTCACAGGTCTTTATCCTGCTCCCTCAGGGCTAATAAACTAGAGTTGCTTTCCTTATAGATTCTCCTACCAATTTCCTGTGATATTAATCTCTCCCAATTTTGGAATATTCATGAATGGAACGCATTACTTCAGTCAGTCTCAAACACTGTATCATTGAGATATACATATCTTACTTTTTGTGCACTCGAATTTTATAAAAAAAAATTCAAAAATCCTCAGCTATACAGAAAGCTTTTTGGGATATTTTATAAATGTCATGGTTGAAGCTTCTATCCATTTATGCTTCCCAGTTATGGTTCATAAAAAGATCTGTGCTAAATATTTCACATATAATTTAGCAAAGTTAACTTTCTCTTTGGTGTCTGAAATTAATTTTATTCATTTTTTTCTAGACAATGAAGACCCAGGTTCCTTTCACAGAGACTGAGGCCTCTGTGCTGCCTTCTGTAGAGCATGGCACAGCATTGCTGCATAGCAGGACTTCCCGGATATTTGTGAAACAAACCGACTCAACCATAATTTCTTTCTTATACTGGTTGCAAAGAAGCTTAGGGCTAAGTGCTTTAACTGTAATAGTCATGCTCAGGATATTTTTCTTTCCCCTAACAGTTCGGCTTTCCATGTTGTCAATCTCTGTTTAAAGACCCTCATTGACTGTAGTTTAATTATAAAAACACCACAAATCCTTTTTGGAAACTGATATAGGTAGGATACCACAAAATAAAATACACTTTATTTTTTAGATGATAAAAACTAAAATAGTTGAAATTTATGTGTGTGTGTGTGTTTAAACATCTAACAAGCTATAATATTAAATACATTTTCACTGGAAAAAAAATATGTGTTTATGTTTTCCAAGGCTTGATGTGCCTCTCAGCCAGACAGGAACCCATTAGGAGACACATATATAGATACACATTGGACACAGAGAAGCACGGTTTTAAAGTTCACTTTCCTTTTAGTGCAAGACTTGGTGAGGGTACACACACACACACACACACACACACACACACACACACACACACTGTGCCATCTCATCTACATGTTCACAAGGGAAGATTAATATTATCATATGGTAAAGCCAGGAAGTCTTAGCTTTGTGACTTAGAAAACCCGTGGCTTCAGGCTCTTTCTGTAGTGAAAAAAGAGACCTAAGTCTAAGCTTATGGACTGGTATCATTTGCTCTGTTCTGTTTCTATGGCAGGAACTTATCACTGAGCCTGGCACACAGAGAGGCAAAGCCTTTGAATCAAGAGTCAGAAAACGCCTCGGGTCTCATTAAAAGAGAGAGGATAGGAAGGGGATTCCAGACAGCCCAAACAGAGAGTAATTCTGCTTGGAATACGATGGAAATTTTTCTTTCATTTTTCTGGTGTGGATTGCACTTTTGTGCCTGCGAGGAACACAGATTCCTGTCTCTATACAAGGTAGACATGTTCTAGCTTCCTGCACATGTTACTTTTGTTTCACATAGTATTCTTTAATTAGTTAGTTAATTAATTAATTAATTAAAATTGTAATCCAGTCTCTGTTGGTCCTGGCTGAAGCCTTTCTTTTAGATGTTATTACAAAGGAGGTTTAATAAATTTATTTTAAGATTCAGACTTGCTTTAAAGACGATAGCCACTATTGTAGTTAGAAACAAGTTTTACCAGCTTTTAGAGCAGGCTCAAAACTGAAAGGGGAGGGCATGGTAAAAGTTCCTAAGCTTACAGTACTCATACCACATCTGGAAAAGTGCGAGTTACAACTGCTATTTCCTTCCAGTGGGAGCGTCCGTGGACATTTGTTTAACAAGGGAAGTTGCTGTGACATCAAATTAATTGTGAGCACAGAGCAGATTTCTAGGGATGTGAGTCATACAGTTCCTGTTTACCCTCCTTGGAGAGTTTATGACATGTGAAATATAAATTATCAGGACAATAACATATTGATTCTTCATTTGATTCTTTTAGATCTTCACGTCTATGTCCCAAGCTTGGGAAAATGAAAATCCCGCTGGATGCTAGGAAATGTTGAGAAACACAGTTATTTCAATATTTTCTAATATCATATGTTTCAATAAAACCATGTATAAAAATCATGTGAAGCTGAAGTAACTTCAGGGAAGACTTCATAGTATTCAGTCCATGTTTAACTATGAGTTGCAAGTTTCAATGAACATTTTTGCTTTTCTATTTTATTTGTAATTTAGCAAGCCTGCGGGTTTACACATAACTTTAGAAATTGTTGCATTTGTTTCTTTACTTTGTGTGTACTTAGTGTCTCTGTGTGTGCGCGTGCGCACGCCCAGTATCAGTGTGGAGATGGACGTTGGAGGAGACATGCAGGAGCTGTTTTGTTCTGCCATCTGATGGGTTCTGGGGACCAAACACTGATCATTAGAGTTAGCAGCAAGTGCTTTTTCCTGATCAGTCTGCCTATTGCCCCTTAATCATGACAGTTTTTATCTTACAAGACTTTCTATTGTCAAACTAGAGAAATCTGTAGGATGCTGAGTGACCTGATCACTTTCACTGGGAAATGTTCTTGTCTATGTCCACTAAGCAGATACAATTAGGATGGGAAACAATCTGTACAGCTCATATGTGCTTAGGTCATATGTGCTTAGGTCATATGTGCTTAGGTCATATGTGCTTAGGTCATATGTGCTTAGGTGTGGGGCCATCAGTGGGGGCATGGTAAAACCAGCCCACATCCGCCAGGCAGAGCTACCCTCCCTCCCTCAGCAACTGTCAACAGCTGGACTCACTGGGTCATAATAACAAGAAGAAACGATGGGTGTGAGGTTGGCAGGATGACAAGGCAGAAGTCACTGGGAGACGTGGAGGCAAATAATGGTGGTTGATATGTTCAAAATGTAGTGCTTAAATGCATGAACTTTTCAAAGAAAAGAATGGATAAAAATACTTTAAAATAAAAAATAAAAAAACAAAGTGAACTAAAAATAGTGGTAATCAACATCAGAGGTTAACTGCCTGCAATCAAATCTGAATAAATTCGGGGTAGAAATGCAACCCACTGTTTTCTTTGAAGGTGAACTGTGCTATGCAATGTGAATGGAGATGAAGGTGGCAGACCCTGTATTGGTATTTCCTGGTACAGATGAGTGCACACACAGGCATTGCACAGGATGCCAATGAACCTCCGGGGTTCCTTGTTGGGGAAAAAAAGTCCTCAGGGAAAGACTTGACTCTTATAAGTTCTGTTGTGAATGGTTCAAGGATAGTCACAGATGCAACAGTTTTGAAGATTTTTCCATATGAATTAGTTTTTACAGGAAATATAAAGTCATCATAAATGCATTTAATAGAAGTAGCTTATTATACCATCAAGATAGTTGTTTATAATAAAATATAATATTTTTATTTCATTTTATTTAAATCTTAAAGCATAAAGAATCACTCTCAGATATTTTATGTCACTATTGTATTTTATTACTTTTAATAATTTTTCTATGGCTCAACATGTCAGTGGAGTACAATTTTGGGAGCATCAGTCCTGAAAAATCTTTTACAAAAATGTGCTATTCTTCAAGTGATCCTGATGTATATTGTATACTATAAGAGGGTTGAAGTATTTAAGAGATGATTATAATGCTGTGATTTTAAAAAAGTTTTTTGAGATGTATGATAAAATTAGGATCTATTATAGGTGGAGAGAGAGCGAGAGCGAGAAAGAGAGAGAGAAGATGTAGCCATGAATTGATATAACTATTTTTCTTTATGATAATTACATGAGGATTCATGATATACTACATGCATTTGTGTGAATTTAACATGTAAAAACTTTACAAAAGGTAAAATAAAATGGCAGTCCATATCCAAGAGCTCTGTATTCATAGATTCAAAAATATATGTGTGAAGTACACATATTCCAGAATGTGTACAGAGAGTTTTAAAAATGATCATTCCTTAAGCAATATAATACCACAGATATGTTCATAGACTTTACACTGTATTAAGTATTATAAATTATCTAGTTCTGATTTAAGACATAGAAGAAGATGCACATGGGTAATATGTATACAGCAGTCCAGTTTAAAAGAGACTATAGTATCCTTAGACTTTGGTGTTTTTAAAGGGTTGGAACCAGTCCCCAAAACCAGAGGATTTTACACAAAACATGCATATTTGTAAAGACTGTATAATGGAAAGAAGGGAGGAAAGCTGGGGAGAACATCAATTGCTTATGGGAACACTCCCTAAATGTACTGAATACTAGTCTGATCTTTTTGTTTTGTTTTGTTTTGTTTGGTTTGGTTTTTTTGTTTGTTTCCTGGCTGTCCTGGAACTCACTCTTTAGACCAGGTGGGCCTCGAACTCAGAAATCCACCTGCCTCTGCCTCCCAAGTGCTGGGATTAAAGGCGTGCGCCACCACGCCTGGCTTAGTCTGATCTTCTTAATAAACATCTGTTTATATCTTCAGTGGTGTTTGGGAATGGTTATATACACATATAATAGAACCAAAGTTAATATATTGTATAACTGGCTGTTTCAGGAATTTAGAATATGTCAGTCTTATCTAGACGCTGAAAACATTAAGACAAAATATGTAAAAGTTAAATTCCTCTTATGTCTACATTCTGATACATGCAAGTAATTAAATTATTGCCAGGACTTTGTTCAAGCGTAAACATAATAATAATTATCATTAATTAAAATAAAATAATGAAGTCAGACGAAAAAAAAATGGTAGTATATACTTTGAATGACAAGAAGCAATTTGGTTTGAGTACTAGTTATAAAATTGGTTACAAGTGTTCAGTAGCTAAATTAAACGTTGTGTTTAAAAATCCCTTGAAGCTGGACTTGGTGGCACATGTCTTTAATCCCAGCACTAACGAGGTAGAGGCAGATGGATCTCTACAAGTTTGAGGCCAGACTGGTCTAGATAGTGGTTTATAAAAGAGCCAGGGTTACACAGAGAAACCCTGTCTCAATACAGCAAAAATGAATGTGTGAATAAATAAATAAATAAATAAATAAATAAATAAATAAATATTCATTGAATACTTTTATAGAACTCAATAATTTTATTTTTATAATTTTACCTTAAATTCTGATAGATTATAGTCATCTGATAATATGCTAATTGCATTCCATCAATTATTTCTCACTGTAGAAGAGTTAAATTAGGTAGCATTTTTATTACTCAAAGTAGGTTTCATAGTTGCTAAATAAGATTTATACTTTCACATAAAGCTTATTATAACTTTGCATGTCTGAGAAGCCTCATTCTAGAATCTAAATAAATGAGACATGTTAGTTTCTTTAAAAACTAAATTATGCATGAATTTCAACTCTGCTTCTTCATGATAGCCTTGTGTTAGCTCCTGCAACTCTCTTTATTTCTATCTTGTCAGAGATCAGCAAACTTTCCACTGTTGACTTTTATGAAAATTCAAACAAGAACATTTGCATTTATTACAATATACTGCCAAACCTTGCATTAATTTCCATTGATGCCCATTAATTTGATAAATGTTTTGTCATTTGTACCATTTACACTGTCAAAACAAGTTAATTATATCTTACTGACATCTTTGACAATTGCTTTAACTATGGCAGAAAAAAAAAGTGTGCCTTACTTAGTTCAATAAAAAAAATTCCCTCTTGCCCACTGAAAGCTTGAACTAAGAAGGAAGAGCGGCGCATGCTCAGGTTAGGACAAGCAGTAAGTAAACAGTGGTACTCAAGGTGTAAACAGTGGTGGACAAGGGCTCTCACAAACAGGCTCTCATTCTAGTCTTAGGAAATTTTACATACCTGCATAATCTGTTCTTGCGTAATGCCCATCTTCAGATTTAGTGGTTGTAGTTGTGTTATCTATGTTAAAAAATTAACAATAAGACCAAGTTAACCATTTCCTACATTAACCAAATTTGCTCTTCCAAAGTAGCTTCCTTTCTTCATGGTGGTTAGGGTTTGCAGTCTTCCGCAACAACAATAACAACAACAACAATCTATTTATAGTTTTGAGACTCTATACAATCAGATTTTCAATGCACTTTTATGTCTATGCGAGTCACACAAGCAGTGTTAGCTTTCTGAAGCTTGGAGCTAGCAGGTTCAGAACTATAGCTGAGATACAATGATAAAAGAAAATCAAATCCAAGCTCCCTAAGCCATTTTTTTTCCTGAATAAAAATAAAAAACCAGAATGTTCTGTCCTGTTTAGCTTTTAAGGATGTACTTAAAATATTTCTATTGAATCAATACATAAAAAAGAGCAATTGCTTTTAATTCTAAGATTTCTAATCTATTCAAAAATTCTTGACTAGACTTTTTCTTTAGCCTTTGCCAGGAGAATTTCTGCTGTCTTCTGAATACTGGCTCCTGTGTTCATGGCACTGTCACAATACAGTCCCATTACATTGAAAAAGACATGCACTGTTGCTGATGGGCCTTCAAACACCCATAATCAACACAAATTCTACAGCTGACTACACGATCCATTGTGAATCAGAACTGTCTTTCGGAAATGAAATAGGTGCCTAATAACGAGTTATCCTCTCTTCATTTCTGCACAGTGACTAAAAACATTTTTTGAAATGAAATTTTGCTATGAACATTACCTTGACATCGACCCAGAGACATGACTTCAATTTTCTCCTGTTTCTGACATGATGCTTCTTTGATTTGACATGCATTATCATAAGATTTCCCATCAGAAGCACAGAGGGGATTGAAGTTGGTTTGAGAACAGTCAATGTTGCACACACACCTAAAGGAAGAGCAAAATAATATATGGAATGTCAATAGTGATGTTACCACACTGTAGGTGAAATACAAATGGGAGAAGTGGCTAGCTGGGCAAAATGCTGAAGAATCACACTGTGCTTTTCCAGAGAAGGTCTGCCAGCTTTCTGAGATGAAATGCAACACAGACCTAGTAGTAAATAAACCAGAGGACCCAGCAATGAATCAAAAATAAACGTGCATAAACACCGCAAGGATGTTTGAAGAATACAAATAGGCTACTGTGGCAGAATAGCTTCAGACGTGACGCAAGTGCATTCCTGTACTTTCTTCATTAGATGGCTAAACTGGGAGAGCTTGAGAAAAATTTCCCAGGGGCCAGTAAAACAGAATACAATCAAATACGCTATTTGGAATGCCATCAGAAGAGGTATTTCTCCAGCACAAAGGAGAGCGTGCATGAGGAGCAGTACATGGGAACTCTCAGTGGTCCTTAACCTTTCGGAGTGCCACAGATACCCTCCCAGAGTGAAGTGAAAGGTGTAGCCAGCTTCTCAGAAATGCTCACATCCTATAAACAGCATTTACATGAAATCCCAAAGAATTCTCAGGTTTCTTTCTGCACATCCCAAGGTTCCTTCCCATGGTACACAGCTTCTATTTTGAGCTCTTATTTTACACAATAAAGTGACAAATTCAAATTGGTTGCCACTTATGGCTTTAACATTTTTTTTTCCTATAGGCTAAAGAAACATCTGGTGAATTAAAGAGAATTAGATCATCTAGAGCACAATTAAACACTGTAAAACAAACTTTATAAAATTATTTTTCATTTTTTTCTTAATTCTCTGTTTCATAATTTACTTTGTTATTTAGGATATTATATTTTGGTTAAGAGCACTTCCAGCTCTTGCAGAGGAACTAGCACCCACATGGTGGTTCACAAACATGGGTATCTCCAGCTCTAAGGAATTTGACACCCTCTTCTGGGCTCAGCAAGTGCTGTATGAATATAGATACATATACATACATTCAGAGAAACACTCATACACATTAAAATAAATAAATATAAATAATTAATATATTGCATTTTTGGTTTGTGCAAACTTGCATAGAATTAAAATTTTAAATATTTTTATTCATATTTGTATTCATTACTCTATGTTTTTCTTTATGTTGTGAATCACAATTTTACTCCTGAATTTACTACATGTGCATATGTGCATACACACACACACACACACACACATGAACACACACACACACACACACACACACACACACAAACACACACAGTGATAATAGTAATTACTCACCGCATACTGACAGTTAAATTCATTGTTTTATTTAAACTTTGTAGCAGCCATTACACAGACCACTATATTAGATAATATATAAAATCAAAAAGCTAATACAGTATAGGACAGGTACACACAGATGTTATATGTGAGGCCTACCTGTTCTCCTTTTATACTGCAACCTGCAAATTACGATGGCCCATAGAACTTTAGAAGCATATTCTGACAAGCAGATTCTTGTGCCCTGTGGAGGCTGAGGTCCGACCTAGAAGCCTAGACTTCTTAATCCTTAACTAGTAACGCTGGAACTTGAAGAATCACTGCCTGAGAATTGTGATTGATCAATGCAATCCAGCAAAGGCTCTTTTATACACTAGGTAGTTTCAGGATGCAGTCTTGAGACCATCTGTACCTACACTACTGCTAAAAATATGGGCAGGAAATGCATTAGTATGCTTAACAGTATATTTTTATGCATGTGGAAGAATTTCCCTAGTAGTACTTGATTACCTTTATATTCATCTATTTCAGAAATAATAGTGAGGACGGGTGGCAACAGTCTAAATCCTTAACCTCCCTGCCCTCCCCACCCCTGCCCAGGGTGGCATTCTCTCTCTGCCATGATGGACAGGAGTCCAGTGTTGTTGCCTCTTGGTATCTGAGCAACTGAGATCAGGAGCTGCCTAAGACCACAGAGGGTGTTTGTTTCCCATTATGGCCCTTAGGAAGTGGCCCCAACTATCAAAGCTTTCCCAAAACACCGATCTTTAAAAAACCAGAGTGGTGAGGCCCACTTGCCTCATTGTGTAAAGACAGTTCCTGATATTTTAAAGGTTATTTAGGTTTGAACTATTAGTCAAAAATTTCTAGTCTTATAAAGTTTTTATGCAAGCAGAAGAGACTGAATGGGTCACCGCTTTATCTGCCTATAGAAAGGGCAGTGGAGTTGTTACAGAGAAGCTCAGGAATGAACAGTTTGTAACTTGACTAAAGTAATTAAAATTTCTGAAATCCATTTACTATCAAACTGAACTATGAGATGAGAAGAGCAAGGAGGAAGAGACTAGTTGACTGAGTTGACGCACCCAGAGTCAGCATTTCCATAGAGCTGCAGCCCCTCACTGACAACTTTTCAGGGCATTTGGTAGGATGCTCTTTCCCAGGGGTCAATCCCCAAGCCCACCCTCTGTGACTCATTTGACTTTGGTCCCCTCGTGCCATTGCTCAGGCCCAGCTTCCTTGGAGAGTTGCTTCTTATTATCTCAAATAAATCAGTTTTGGGGGATGGCTATGGAAAAGCACCTATGCCAACATTGCATTATTGCCTCAAAAGGAGGTCAGATTCCCTTCAGTGAAAGTGAGATGTAGTTTCCACTAAATCTCCAGAATCTAAGCTTCATAAAAGCTTGCACCCGTGTTGGTCTTTTCCCATATTCTTCACTACTCTCCATACAACCATATATCAATTCACAAGCAGGCACTTAATGTTCTATCTTCTTAATCTCAAGACTGACTCAAATTGGAAATCTATGAAGAATTATCCTCCCTCCCTCCCTCCCTCCCTCCCTCCCTCCCTCCCTCCCTCCTCTGTTCCTCCCTCTCTTTCTTCTTTCTCTGTCCCTCTCCCCTTCTGTCCCTCTTGTCCCTCTCTTTCTTCTCTCTCTCTCTCTCTCTCTCTCTCTCACTCTCTCTATCACTCTCTCTCTCTCTGTCTTGTGTAGTCCAGGCTAGCCATGACCTTAAACTTCTGATATCCTCCTGTCTTTACCTTTCATTTTATGTGGCATTAGTGAGTTAATTAAAGGCTTGGCACATGGGAAAGAAGCTTCAGAGACAAGGTAATGTGGCTCAGAAATTATGTGGTACAGGGATAGAGAAAACTGGATAGATTGCAAAGACCTGCTCTGTATATGTTTCCATTAAACCAATAAACTCTGAATCTACAACCATTACTTACTGTATTTTATATATTTAAGCTTGTTAGCTTTATGAATTACAACAATAGGCAGGATCTAAGACCTTAGTCTGAGTTTCTGTCATGGTCTCTTTTTGTTAATGACTGAATTATCTTTGCTGTCCTCATTTTATTCAGTATTTTAGGTAAGCTCAAATTTCAATAACTATGTAGTTATTGAAAAACAATTGATAAACAAATGGAATGAATGAAGTAACTACTTAATGCTTTGCAAAGACGGGCAGCCACTATTACTATCTCCATCTAATAGGTAAGAAAATTGAGTCTTGAGGAAGCCGTACAGCTTGTAAGCAGAACATAATTTTCCATCTAGGCAGCCTGACGCCAGAGACTGTACCATTCCACAAATTGAAGTTCAAGGAAAACCAAGATGGATGCACATTCATATCATTACTGATGGAAGGGAGACTTTGGATGAGTCGGATTGAAAAGCAATGCTGTGTCCGCTCCTGGGCTATTTATTACAATATTTTTAGTTCATATTGATTCGTAATCTTTGTCTTACCAAACACATGATCAAAACACATGATCAATGTTTTTGCAACATTGGCGCACTTTATGGAGGGATACTTTTGTGAAACTGTGAGTTGGTGCCAGCTATTAAAATTAATTACTAATTTAATGAGTATTGCATTAATCTTACCACTTAACACTATGAATAAACTTGGCTAAGTTTAAACATAAACAGTTAAATAGTTACTCAACCACATCGAAGCATACAAAGCACTGAAATAAACTCAAATGTGCGTGTGTGTGTGTGTGTGTGTGTGTGTGTGTGTGTGTGTAAAGCTGCATGCTTTAGCAATCTTTCCTGAGTTTCTGCTTCCTGGGGTAATATTGTTTTCCTTCTTAGCAATGATGAATCTGTTTCTAGGAGGCTCACCTACCTCACAGTAGCATGCACTGCCTCAAATAAATAATGTTCTTTATTTTTTATTTTATATTTATGTTCTTCCTTAACCTTTTCAGGATCAAGGTATCCCATTTATCTTTGAATTTCTGATATTTAGCACAGTACATTAGAGCAAATTTTCAATTAAAAGTCCCTTGTTGAATGAACCGCAGAGATGGACTTGGAAGGAATTCAAGCATACAGTCAGTGTGTCTCAACACCAACATTGATGAGAAAAACATTAGAGATGTCCTCAATTAAAAGGCCTGGGAACTGGAGAGGAAACGGGACCAGGGAGGGTGAAGGGTTAAGGAACGTGGGGGATGGTTGCACAGTCACTCAGACATCAGTTTGCTAAATGGAAGGAACCAGTATAACCAGCAAAAGCACCTGTTGGCCATTAACACAAGCAACACAGAGCATTGAGGTCTTATGCTTAATGGGCTGTCCCAACTCAATAAGAAAATCTATTCCTTACTCTCCCGTTGCTCTGTCACAAAACTTCTGTTTCTAGGCTCCCACAGTCTCAGGTGCTCCTCAGTTTTACTGCTCGTTCCTGGATCTGGTCTCTTTTGTCTCTGATAGCTCTGTTTTGAAAGTTTTTATCTGACAGAACTTGGAAAGGATAGCTAGTGATAAATCAGTGCAGCGGGACCAAATCATGCTGGTTGACTCATGAGCCATGGAGAAGGGGCTGTAAGAACCCAGGCTCTCGGTCTCCTTGTTTGTCTTTTCACAGCTGAAGAAAACACAATACTAATCCTTGACGGCCACAGTGACATAGATATCCTGCTTGTGAGAGGAGATACTTTCACCAGCCAGTCACTGCTTACATTTTGTGATATTTGGGTGTGGTTCTAGGTACTGATATAATGTGAACATGGTAGCAGTTTGACAGTTTATTGCTCCTTCAGACCACTGAAAAATATATAAGGCTCTGGTAAGACGGTGTCAGAATTATCATACAAGGTAATGGTATAGAAGCAGGTCACTGCCTTTAGCAGAATATGCAAATGAATCCAGTATTTTTTTTCCAATATAGAAATGAAAGGCATTCATTTTTAAAAACAGAAACTATCCCTCTTCCCTGCTTTTGGCAAATAATTGCGTTATTATTCATTCTGAGAGGAGTAACTAGTTAATTACAGCATGCCACAAGCATTACATGCAAGGCCCGGGTTTGGAGGGCTGAGCACAGCACACGTGCCTTTCAGGGTCTGGTTTTGTTTTGCTTTCTTTCCTTTTCTTCCTTTTTTTCTTGTGTACCTCAGTCTTTTGACATTTTGACACTGCGATTATATAGTTCCCTTTTCTTCTCCGCTACAAAGAGAAAGAATCAGCCATACTTGAAAATAATAATTTCAGGGTCTCTATGTGAAATGACCCCCCCCCCCCTAACTGCTTCAGATACAGTTAACACTGACTGAAAACCTTAGCTCCCTGAATCACAGGGAAGGAAAGAAATAACTGCAGAAGAATCCAGGATGCTGTACAAAACCTAAAGTACAGGAACCGAGTGGTGGTACCTACGATGACCAGCATACAGCTATAATTGGCTCATGAATACTTGCGAAGTTTGACATTAATTTAGTTGCCTGCCTCACTGAAATGACCATTGTGAGGATGGTCTACAGTGAGTTAAACGCTTTCCCCCACGTGTTTAGGAATGCCTGCCATCTCCTAAGTGTGAGGAAGCAAACCCTGCCAGCTCACAGATTACTTATTCATGCGTCTGGTTTGCGGTCGCCCTCTAATTTCACTAGATTTTGTTTCATCTATTAAACATGGTGACA
>CACVCL010030716.1:0-43218 GCA_902729485.2 Mus minutoides
ATATATATATATATATATATATATATATATATATATATATATATATATATATCATGAAGTACAGAACCCACATAATGATCTTGGCTATACAGAGCTCTCTAAAAATTGAGACTGTTCTGTCCCCAGAGATGACATAGCCTACATGTCTCTCATCAAATCAGGTCTGTGAGGCTCTGATAGTCCTAGCACCTGAAACTGCACTGGGCCATGTGGAGATGGCAAATCATATGTCTTGCTTCAGAAAAACTTATATTTTTGTACTGATAAGGTATTCCTACCCAAAGCTCTGGATCTTGAATTCAATCTACAGCCCCAGGGAGATCCAAACATTCCTGCATCAGTCAACAAGCTTGACCCACCATCTGAAAAGTCAGATGAGTCACTGCTCTGACACTATGAAGACAATCCGAGGGCTTGGAGGGAAGTGACTAATCTCACGGAGACCAAAGGGTCTTCAGAGCTATCGAGCCAAGGCATGCGGAAACTAGGCAAGTCTGCAGAGAGTCATTTTTCTCTCCAAATGTAAGTATCATCATTTATTGCCGTGTTGGGATGTAGACATGCAGCTGAGTAATAACTAGAGTTTGGGGGCATCAAACAGCATGGAAACTACACCAGATATGCACATACTCCCTGTCCCTGGGCTGCTCAGAGGCTCTGTACTAGATTGTAAGCTATGAACAGAAATCTCCATAACGCTCAGCATGTCTGTCTCCATACACACACAGCGAGAGTCCAGCAAGACCAGAAGCAAAGACCACGCAGGCGGCCCACATGTGCGTGGCACCAGCATCCCTGACCTCTGACTCAGCACCCAGCATCCCTCACTTCTGGGTTCAGCACCCAGCATTTGTGTGTGCCCCACCACACACACACCCTTTACTTCCTCTGGATTCAGCTTACACATATTTTTCAGACTGTTTCTTGATTGACTGCTATGGAAAAACTGTCAATGTTCAAGCGACTCTCAAGTGTCCACTAGCACCGCACAAGCAACGGCACCAGTTGTACTGGGTCACTGGACGCACAATGAACACACAATGAACACACTATGACAAATGTGAATTGGATCACTCCTGTGCTGAGGCAGTTATAATAAAGGTTCACGGCTGGAAAGATAGCTCAGTAGTTAAGAGCAAATACTGCTCATGCAGGAGACCCAAGTTCTGTTCTCAGCACCAGGCCATAACCTCTTACTGCCCCAGCTCCAGTAGATCCTACACCCTCTTCTGTTCTCCACGGGTACCTGCACTCATGTAGACATACCACACACAGAGACAGAGTCAGACACAACATTTAAAATGTAAAAGTAAATAATTTTTAATAAACCAAATATTCTCCCATTGCTATGGAAACCTGGAAAGTGACATGGAGATGTGACAGGTCACAGGGAGACCTGGGAAACTCACAAGATGCAGAAATAGAGAAGCCAGAGCCCTAGTTCCCTAATGGGCAACAGACTCCACCTAGCACCCCACAGACTCTCTGAGTGTGGAATAACCTTGCGCTGTGCCAAGCCTCTGGGGCAGCAGGGTTTAATTGTCTCAGCTCAGCTCCATGGGTTCTGCCATGTCTCGTGTGCCAGCCATTCTTTCTTCAGTGGCTATTGCTGGCAAAGTCCCAACTGCTTGCAAGCCACATTCCATCTGGGCACATGCTTAGGGTGGCTTCCTCCTCTCCCGCATTAAGAAGGTGAATCCTAGCCGGGCAGAGGTGGCACATGCCTTTAATCCTAGCACTTGGGAGGCAGAGGCGGGCAGAGTTCTAAATTCTAGGCCAGTCTGGTCTACAGAGTGAGTTCCAGGACAGCCAGGGCTACACAGAGAAACCCTGTCTTGGAAAGAAGAAGAAGAAGAAGAAGAAGAAGAAGAAGAAGAAGAAGAAGAAGAAGAAGAAGAAGAAGAAGAAGAAGAAGAAGAAGAAGAAGAAGAAGAAGAAGAAGAAGAAGAAGAATCCTGAAGTGTTGTCAATCACAGTCCTTGCCAGATTGGTTTAGGCTCTAGCAGTGTATCTACCTCTGAACATGGGGAGATGAAAGGTATTTCCTTAGTAATTTTAGGAAGTGCTTTATTTCTTTAACATGATCCTGTATACATCTATGACCTGGAGGCCAAGGACAATATTCACATGGTAATGATGGCAGGGAAGACAGAAGGAAAGGAAGAGGGTTCTTGACATAACTTAGGAGCCATAAGCTAGCCAAGCACTCTCTAGCACTGCTTTGAGTCAGTGTTTGAGAAGTACCTGCCATGAATGTCAGCGGTTTCAATCCAGCTGCACATCAGATCTGAGGAGAGCCTGAGATTCTGTGTTATTCCAACTGCTCTGGAGCACAGACATCAGCTCCACAGGAAAGATCACTGTGTATGCAGGGACAGAGTACATACCTTTCTGATAGGCTGTGCACCGGTAAGTACCAGCCAAAGGACATCATCTGCAACTAGGAACCCTCGAAATTGCCAAACAACAACTCAGCAAAGCTGTACTTTACACTGAAAGCTCAGACCATGCAAAAGAAAGCGAAGACTATGCTGCAGAGAACACGGCCACCTCCTCACCCCCTCTGTCACTGCTCCCTCTGTATTCTGTGCAGACAATTCCTCCCAAATGACAGCTGTCCTTCCCCTATTCTTCTTTCTCTTGGACTCAAAGAAACACCTGACTTCTTCCACCAGCTTCCTCTCTCTTACAGAACAAGGCAATCAGAGCCAGTTGGACTCTCATCTGTTATAGACCATTTAACAGTCTCGTCTGTTATAGACCATTTAGCAGTCTCGTGACACCAGAAGGGGTTTAGCTGGAGCCTCACTCTGAACCACCCTGAAGCAACAAAGCCATCCATCACTACTTCCTGTTTATCACATAACACTAGGCCCCTGCTTCACAAGCGTGGCTCGGGGTGTCATGGTACACACGTCGTATAGGGTGGAGAACTTGCTTGGAATTGCTAAGCAGTCTGTGTAGGATCATACAGCCGATTGTGGAGTTTAAAACTACTCTGCACGTCTTGAGATTTTAATCTGAGTTCGGTCATGCATTTTTTATGACCCTGCCTATGTTATAGTTTGGACTTTAAATAGTCTACCTCTTTGCTACAATGTGCTTCCTCACTACCAGCCCAGAAAATATGCAGCCAAGCAGCCATGGACTACAAACATGAGTCAGAATAAACCTTCTCAGGCATTTTATCATAATCACCCAAATCTGATTAACAGCAGAAGTCCTCACCTATTAACCATAGGCTGGCCAGCCTCTGCTGCTGGGTGATGGCGTTGCTGACACTGGCCTTGTCTCTGAGTGCGCGTGGGTTCTCCTTCTCTAGCAAGCAAGCTCTGGCTTTTTCAAGGGACAGAAGCAGTGTGTGTGACTCATGCAGTAAGACAGAGGCTCTGCTTGTAAGTGAAAGAATCCAGGATATGTAACAGTGGAAACAGAGTTGGGGGGATATTTTGTATTTTAACATCACGCCACTAGATACTACCAGTGCTGAATGCTCAGTCACCAACACTATAGTCCTCGCATCTTTTCTGCTGCGATGATAAAACACCCTAACCCAAATCGACTTAGAAGAGGAAGAGTTGATTTGTCTCACAATTTCAGCTGATGATCATCATGGAGGGACTCAAATCGATGGTCACATTATATCTGTAGTCGAGAGCAGAGGGAAACAAAGAAACTCACTCTATCTGCTTGTTTCTGCTCTCATATAATCCTCTCCTGTCTTGTACAGTTCAGGAACTGAAATCCAGAGACTCCACCTACAGTGTTCTCAAATCAACCAACAATCCAGGCATGCCCCAAAGACACTCCCACAGACCAACCTTATCTAAACAAGTTCTCAAGTGAGGATCTCTTCTTGGGCAAGCCTAGTCTATAGCTAGCTGACAATTAAGAACTGACCAGCACAACTCTTGACCTCAAAAGTTTGCAGAGCTCTGTGCTACAGCACCATAAACTATTAAGAAATAGGGTGTCTTTGTGTGAAACTGCAAGAAGTAACTGTTGAACAGAAAGACTTTTCAGTATAGCCACTTTCCCTTTGGAGAGCTGACAGTTTACCCAAAATGAAGGACCCAGTACGAGAGCTGCAACACAAAGCTCAGACTATAATTTTCAAGAGAGCTTCCTCCCCAAACCCCATCTCATAAAGGCTCTCCATGACCTTGAACTCCCAAGACAAGCACACTTCATTTTTCTTCAAATTACCTCCAAACAATTACATTCGTATTGCGCTCATGTCTAGCAATCTGAGACCCAGTCCTCCAAATTGTCTGTAATGTGAAACATGACTAACTCCTTCCCTGGGTGAATATTTTTGCCTGGTGTGTGTGTGTGTTGACATCTTTTAAACAGATTCTTACAAATTGAATGTCTCTCGGAGTATGTAAAGTGCCGCTCCTGATGTAAGGAGACGTCTTTGCTGCATGAAGTCGAGTTCAGCAGCAACCTGTGCTACCTCACTGTGTCCTTTCTGCCAGCCATGTTGAAGTTCTTAGACAAATGAGTACACGCCACAGTACTTCTGCACATCTCTGCTGTCACCCCAAGACCTCAAGTGTCCCAGAGACCCATGAGATGTGGTATTCATTACTGTATTTATACCCCTGGGACCACCCAATACTCCGGAAACAAAGCCACCAGGTGTTTCCTAGGCTTTTCAGGTGTTCAAAGTAAAGGGACATTTTTTCTATAAAAAGTAACTCATTTATCTTTTTCATATATTTTCTTCCAAGCAAAAATATTGGAAGTATTTATGTGTTGTGCAAGAGGCAACGGGTCCGCTTCTGGTTTGCTCCTCACAGTCTCCTCCTCGATTGTTAAGACACTGTCTCTAACTGACCCTGTAATCCATCACATTGGCTAGACTAGCTGGTCTCCATGGTAGGGTTACAGACCAGTATTGCCTCACGGTCTTTTCTGTGGATGTTGGGAGTCCAAACTCACACTTTGTGCTTACATAGTGTGATGGTTTGTATATGCTTGGTCCAGGGATTGGCACTATTAGGAAGTGTGGCCTGTTGGAGTAAATTTGTCCCTGTGGGTGTGGGCTAGCAAGACCCTTACCCTAGCTGCCTGGAAGTTACTCTTCATCTTCCATTCTGCAGATGAAGATGCAGAACTCTCAGCTCCTCCTGCACCATGCCTGCCTGGATGCTGCCATACTTTCTGCCTTGATGATAATGGACTGAACCTCTGAACCTGTAAGCCAGCCCCAATTAAATGTTGTCTTTATAAGAGTTGCCTTGGTCATGGTGTCTCCACAATTCCTTTTTCAACAAGCTGCTATCTTGATGGTAGTGGCCCCTAAGTACAGTCACAACAAACAGTGACTCAGCACACACCCAACCTCTAATCTGCTTATTTTAATTTGATTTGAAAATTTATATACATATGTGCATTGTATGTATTTGTGGGGCCCAATACAATATTTTCATTTGTGTTCACAATGCATAATGACTAAACAAACTAATTAACAAATGTCTAACATCACTCACTTACCCTTCTTTCATTCAGAAGTCATTTTAAACTGCTTTAGCAGTTGTTAAACTTATAATAGATAATATTTTTAAAGATTTATTTATTTGGGGGTGTATGTGAAAGAGAGAGAGAGAAAGAAAGGAGAGAGAGAGAGAGAGAGAGAGAGAGCTTGTGTGTAGTACCTCTGAAGTCCAGAAGAGGGCATTGGGTCTCCTGCATCTGGAATTACTTCAGAGCCATAAAGCCATCAACATGAATTAGAGAAATGAACATGTGTCCTCTGTAAGAGCAGTATGTCATTTTAGCCACTGAGCCACCTCTGTGGCTCATTGCTCACACTGGTCACTGCTCTGTGTAGAGAGAGCCCCTTATGGCTCCATATCCCTGTCCTAACCCTCCTAAACCTCCATAGAGGATAGCTGAACATCTCCAAATGCTTGAGTCTCTCCTCAGCATTTTGATGATTAGCCAAGTTTGTCAAGAAGTTGAGCAGAAAACCTTAAAGATCAGGCATTAACAGTAATCCAGAAAATAGCTATGGTAATATCAGGTTCTTTTGGAGGAGCAGGAAGTCACGAGAAACCATTTTGCCCATGCATGTACTACTGCCTGAAGATGACATTTGGAGGACTTGGGTAGTTGTAAACCATTGGGTTTTACTAAGAAAGGAGAGGTGAGAAGAACCTTTCAGACAAAGGAACGAGCACATCCCAAGTCATGCCAGGAAAACCAACAAGCAAAGGCATCGTCATCATCATACCATGCTTGTTCTCATCTTATCTCCAAAAGTAACCAGGGTTGTACCTCGTCAATCCTTGGATGGAGATTAGAAACAAAGTCTTGAAAGAAAGAAGCACAGTGCATATGATATGCTGAGACGTGGGCAAATAGAACAAGAGTTGCCTCAGAGAAGGCTTTGCTTTCATGCTGCGGTTCTCAACCTGTGGATCTGGACCCCCAAAGACTACCAGACAACACGGATACGTACATTACCATTCAAAACAATAGCAAAATTAGTTATGAAGTAGAAATGAAAGTAATCTTATGGTTGGGGGTCACCACAACATGAGGAATTGTATTAAAGGATTGCAGCATTAGGAAGGTTGAGAGCCACTGCTTTAGAAGGTGCTGAAGGGATTATCATTGTCTTAGTCGCAACACTAAATCCATCTTCGAGCTGGGAGAGGGCCGGTGAGGAGTTTAGATACTGCCTCATCTACTACTTTCTCTTGCTGTGATAAAGACTGTTATCAAGAGCAACCTAGAGGAGAAGAGGATTATTTTGCCTTAACATTCATGGCTCATTATAATTATTTAAGGAAACCAAGGCAAGAGTTGAAGCAGAAACCAATGGATGGGTGCTGCTAAGTGGCACTATGCTTTTTCAGGGCTTGCTCAGCTTGCTTTTTTTTTTGTACAACCCTGGACCATTTGCTCTGCCATAGCACTGCCTACAGTGGGCTGAGCCTTCATCATTCATTGTTCAAGAAAATCCCCCTGCGGATGTCCACAGTCCAATCTGCTAGAGGCAATTCCTCAATTAAGGTTTCTTCTTAAGTGACTCTACTTTGTGGCAAAAGAAAAACAAAAACAAACAAACAAAAACAAAACAAACAAAAAAACAAAAAAACCTAGCACAACTCCAAACTACAAGTCTGTGTAAACTACCCCAGGAAGCTTAACACGTACATGTTGGGGCTGATGAGATGGTTCAAAGGGTAATGATGCTCGATGCCAAACACAACTACTTGACTTTGATGTCAGGGACCCTCATGGTAGACAGGGGGAAGCAGCTCCTATAGTTGTCCTCAGCTCCACACGAATGCCCTGTCAGGTACATGCATACACATAAATAAATAAATAAATAAATAAATAAATAAATAAATAAATAACTATAAGAAGATTAATTTTTGAGTACACATATTCAGTTCCTCAGCTACAAAAGAATTAGAACTTCTAGGAAATGCTTCCCAGCACCAATTATTTCTTTAAAGGATCAAGAAGCTGTTTGAAAATAGCTCAAAGCCCATGCCAATGTATGGCCTCAAAGTCTAATTTAGGAGGCTGGAGAGATGGCTCAGTGATTAAGAGAACTTGTTGCTCTAAAGGAGGACCTGAGTTCAGTTTTCAGCACCCACATGGTAGCTCAAAAACATCTCATTTGTAACCTCAGTTCTAGGGGATCTGATGCCCTCTTCTGACCTTCTAGGGCATACACATATGCAAGCAAACAGTCATACACCTAAGATAAAATATATAAATCTAAAAATAAATTTCAAATCTAAAACTTAGTTTAAAATTGTTATGCAGATGAAGGAAAGATCCTATAAGGGCTGGATTAGTTGAATGTCTTTAATGCAAACAGCCTCTCATTAGTCCATCATCTAGATATGGATAATAAATACAATTCTATTCTCTGTCTCTGCAAAACTCCAAACACAGTGCCTCTAGAAAACACAAAATTGGTTGAGTTTGGAAATTTGCAGACAGCAAAGAGTGAACGTATTTAAAAGATAGGGATGCATCAGCAACCAAAATTACACAGTGCAATCAACAAGACAAAAACAAGGGAAGGATTGAATCAAGTTCTATCTGGGCACGCAGAAAAGCGCCATGTGGCTAAGCAGTTTTAAGGGGAAGAGGGATGGATGTGTTTCCAAAGTGGTGGTTTCAATGTTGCCTGGAATTACCTCAAATACTTTATGTATGGAGGAGACCTTAGCTCTCCCAGGCAAAGGGACATCATCTTCTGCTGACTTAGCCCATTATGATATAGAATAGGCAATTAAACCAAAATGAACATGACATAAAGATAATTGCATACCATATTTAAAACCTGTTCCAATCACCACCACCAATAAAAAAAAAAAAGGTCTAAACTTCAAAATAATAAGGACAGGCAGAGAAGCAGTAACTTCTTATGCCAAACAGCATGGATAACTCAATAAAACAAAACTAGCTCTAGGTCCTTGCTATATACCTCCTCGGAGAATCCATTTGCTTCAGTCTGTCACCTACAACAGAGCAGAGCTTATTACAGACACCTGGGAAATAGGGTGCCTCAGTAGGATTCATGACCGAAGCTCCCGGTCAAGGCTCACTAGCAAACCTGGATGAGCAATAGGCAGTAGTAGTCTCTACAGTCTTGCTTGTACAGAGAGAGTAGGAAAGAGAGAAAGGAAACAGTAAGAATTCACTGAGTTTATTAGGGCAAAGGGAGTCTCTTAGGTAGACCTCAACATTGCACATAGAATCTTTCTGAAAATGTCTACTTAGGGATAGTAAAATTCTACACAGAGCATCCCAAGATTCTGCAACAGTGGGTATCTAAGACAAAGAAGGACAGGGCAGTCAGATAATGGAGGTATTGGGAAATTGGGAGTGTTTTAATGAAGAGAAAAAAAATACTTTTAAGGATGCTGTTATTGTAATTCTGCATGAAATCCAAACAGTGGGAGCCCTTTTCTTAATCCTGTGTTCTCCAGTCATTTGCAAGCTAAGCCACTCGAGAGATATAAATGTCATTCAAGAAGTTACTCCAGACTTGGGAAGGATTGTAACACCATTGGGGTGATAGATTATGATGCCAAGAGCTAAATGTGGAAAGTCTTCTACCAATGAAACAGAAAGCACAGTAAATACTACATAAATACCACATGTTGTGTTAATCAGTCGATCAATCGATGCCAAGCGCTAGACAAAGCCCTGTGGATCTCTATGATAAATTGTGGCTTAAAATCCAAAATCAGAAAGACTCCACTGATGGTCGGCTTTCTACATGGCTCGCATCTGCTTTTAACACATAATTCTCCAAACTCAAAGGCAGACACAGGTGACATTTAAAGAAGAAAGATGTTGCAATTTCCAGACAAGGAAGTATTTGTCTTTCTCTAATTAAACTTAGTCACTGCATTGAAATGAAGCCATAGTTGGACCACAGTGCCTGCATTTCAGTTACAGCTAAGCTGTGCAGTAAGGATAATGTTGCTGAGAACAAGCTCGTTTCCAACAGGCCAATCACCATTACTTTTAGAAAAGTCACTGCAGCAACCACCAATGGTTGCTGCAACTAACAGCAAATTGGATGGCGACACTTTCTCGTTTATTTGAGACAAGATCTTGCTAAGTAGCCCAGGGTTGCCTAAATCTTGCGATCATCCTGCCTCAGTCACCCACGTGCTGAAGTTACAGGTGTACACCACTACAGTCAGAGACTTAAACCAAGAACTTTCAATAAGACAAGAGGCTGTGCACTTTGTAGCACACACATTTCTTGAGTACTTGTTTCAATTTTTGAAAGATTTGGGTGACCAACCAGGGGCATTCAGGAGCTGGACTTAAGCCCCCTACATATTTGTAGCAAATGTGAAGGTTGGTCTTCATGTGGAGCCCCTAACAAGTGGAACCAGAGCTGTCTCTGTCTCTGTTCCCTGCCATTAGGCCCCCCTTCCCCCTACCTGGACTGCTTGCTTGGGCCTCTGTGGAAGAGGATATGCCTAGTCTTGCTGGAGTAGACATTCCAGGGCAGGGTGGTACCCAAAGGGGGCTTCCCACTTCTCTCAGGAGAATGAAGGGGACAAAGGGTGGAAGGATTTGTATAACTTTAATTTTTTCAAAGCCTAGTTTTAATGACGGTTCTTAAACACTTTAACCCCCCTTCTAGGACACCACCCACCAGAGGTAGTGGAAAAGAAAGGATATTAGGATATGGGGGTAAGTGAACCTGTTTGGAAATAGTTCTTTGGAGCAAATCCCATCTGTGTTGTCAGGAAATCAGCAGTTCAGTTTGCAAGTCAACAGCTGGATTCACTCACAAACACTTCACGAATATACCAGTAGTTTAGTTCAGTGGTGTCAGGATAGCAGCAGTGGTAGCAGAATCTAGCAGGAACAGCTAGGCTTCAGCCAAATTGGCACGAGTCAGCAGGAGGGACCAGGAACAAGAGTAGTGCCTCTCTCAGAGAAGACTCCAGACCGACAAAGCATTGCAAAGCCAGCTCCTGCCACAATCCCTTGAGTTCTACTTATACTCCTTCCAAACATCACCCGTCCTCCACTGATCTTGCCTCACAATGTGTCCTGCCTCCGCACATGAGTCCATCTTGGCAAAACTCCACTTGAGTCTGTTTCAGCTGACATCACTCCGCCAATTGGCCGGAGTCTGAGGAAGCTGCAAGGAGCCCCAGCACACCACCAGAAGTTTTTGATGTGTTTCTCTCTATGGAGTCCTGACAAATGCAGCTCAACTATGCAGTGTAAGGCAGACCAATACATGCATGTCATTAGAAAAAGAATCCTTCATCACACGTTCTTTCACGTTCTTGCTTTAGCAAAACATCCTTTCGTCTGTGTCTGCTTCAGGAAAACTCCTTCATGTATTTGCCCCAGCAAAATACCATCCAGTACAACTGACTTTCCAAAGAATCCTTAAGTTTTTACTTAAGATTTGTAAGTGGAGGACTTGGGGGAAAGGAGGGAGGGAAGTTGTGATCAGGAGGTCAAATAAATAAAAAAATAAAATAAAATAAAACATTATCCTACAACTATTCAGGATGTTTTCCCATAAATAAGGAAAATCACAATTTGTTCCAGAATGTAATGCTAAGGAACTGAGAACTTAGTGTGCCCAGGACTCAGTACCTCTGGCTCTTCTGTAGATATGCCCAGGACCCCTTGTTTCCAGCATCCTCTATAAGTGTGCCTGGGACTCCATGCTCCTCTGCACTGAGGTTCAGAGCACCCTCCACTAATTCCCAGTCATGCCATCCTTGGGCAGCAGCTCCATTAGTCTACAAAGATTCACTGAAACAGTGGTGAACAGTGGACCAATTAGAAGTCTGCTATCTCTCCCCTGTTCTGCTGTTCTAGAAACTGAAGAGTTAAACTGTGCGATCATCAGGCTTCATCCTGTTGCATAAACACAAGCAAGGACACACTTAGCATCACCGGCCTGGTATGAAGACATGAGTCGGAGAATCCTGTGGGTTCAAAGCACAGTGAGAGTGCGCTGATGGTCTCCATGTGCCAGGTGGCTTATACAGACCACTCTGTTAAATTCTGATAGTAACCTGGGAAGCAGGCACTGTAACTTCCACACTTTAAAGACAGAAATGGGGACCTTGAGAAGTCTCCAGACACCATAGATCACACAGAGAATAATAGGGGTGGGAGGTGTGGAGGGGTTATCTGCAGGAACTCTCTGCTTTGGCCTTGATGCAGTGGAGTCTTACAAGGAGGAGGATAAAAACTGGAGAAAGAAAGTAGCAAGTGTTTAGTTGGCAGATTTTTAAAAATATTTTATTGGGTTTTTATACCGTTTTCTTCTCTTCCAACCCTTATTCCATGCTAATCCTTTTCAAACCCTGTCCCCATCACTAAGATAGGGAAGAAAGAAGGTTAAAGAGGAAGGGGGTGTTTGTCAGGAACTGTCAAAGCCCCCCAGGAGACAGCTATATCAGGGTACAAATGCAGAAGTGGATGCTCACAAGCATCTATAGGGCAGAACACAGAGTCCCCAATGTAGGAGCTAGAGAGAGTACCCAAGAGCTGTAGGGGTCTGCAACCCTATAGATAGAACAACAATATGAACTAATCAGAACCCCCAGAGCTCATGTTTCTAGCTGCATATGCATTAGAAGATGGCCTAGTTGGCCATTATTGGGGAAGAAAGGCCCTTGGTCTAGCAATATTTATATGCCCCAGTACAGGGGAATGCCAGGGCCAAGTAGTGGGCAGGGTGGGGGGAGGATATAGGGGACTTTTGGGTAACACTTGAAATGTAAATGAAGAAACTCTCTAATAATAAATAAAAAAAAAGAGGAAGGGGGCATCATGTTTCTTGGAGGAAGTCCAATCTTCATCATAGGCATCGCTCCAACTTCTCATAAAGCCATAACTGCAACCAGGACCAGCAAGGACCAGCAAGGACCAGCAAGGACCAGCAAGGACCAGCAAGGACCAGCAAAGACCAGCAAGGACCAGCCAGGGCCAGCAGCAGCCTCTTTCTTCTTTGAAATGCCTCCCACCCTTCTCTGGGTTCTGGCATTTATTTTCTCTTCAGAGCTCCCAGGATTAAACTATCTGCAATTACAAAAATGACAGCCCAGTTAGAGCATGACACAACCGTAGTTAACTGGGATTACAACGGAACGTAACTGATTTTTTTTTTTTTTTTTGGAGAAGCCAAAACTCTCACTACAGTGTTTCAGACAGGAGCTGAGCCTAGAGCCAAGTCCGATGAAGAGGTGTGCACAAGATGAGCAGTAAGACCAACCCCCTCCCCCACCATGAGTCTTCTGGATGAGGGCTGGAGCCATGAGCTGCACCTGTCCACTGAGCTAGGAAACAGAGAACCAACTTAACACTCTAGAATTATCTGGTGTGCAGAGGACACAGCTCAGCCAGTAAGACACTTGGTTTTATAACATGTTCTGTGTCCAGAACACACGTGAAAATGCTGGCTGTGGTGTCACATGCTTGTGATCCCTGCACTGGAGAGCAGACACAGGTGATTCTGAGGCAGATGGGCTGTCAGCCTAGTCTACTTGGAGAGTAGCATTTCCCACTAAAATGGTGAGCAGCTCCTGAAAAATGACCCCCAAGGTTATCCTCTGGTCTCTACACACACTCATTCACACACAAACACAAACACACACTCACATACCTGCATGCATATGCACAAGCATGCACACATATGTACAAAAAGAAAAAAGTAATAATCTGGTCACAGGATAGAAGATGAAACAGAGGAATGGGTGATAAAGGAAGCCAAACAGACTAGGTTGTGGCATTCCCATGGAATAAAGTCTCTATCTTACAGTGCTGAGAGAGGGACCAGGCCTTTTGATGCAGGAGCCTGTGTGATGTCAGACTCTAGAAAGAACATACAGAAGGGGACAGCAGGAGGAGGGGAGGGAAAGGCCGTGAGATCATCTTTGAATTCATGGACTGTCAGGCTCTGTGGAGCATCTAAGTGGAGGCATATCCAATAGGCTGATGGATGAAGAGGCAGCACACACCAAACGCAATGATGGGGAAAACCAAGGACAGAAGTACCCTAGCTTCCTGGTATATATATTGGTGGGGAACCTGTACTGTGTCCCTGGCTGAGAAACCTTGAAGCCCTGGGAGCAAAGGGAGGTGAACATTCTCAGAATCACCCTCTCAGGAGCAGCGAAGAGTCCCTTCTGGCCAAACTTTGCTCTCCCAATGGATGGTATCCGTTCTTCAAGATAGCCGCCGAGGATGCCCTGTCCATTTGGTCTTTGCTCCTTCAACAAAAAAGGCCACTAGGATAAATAACTTTATTTTATTGGTCCTGACCATCTGAAGCAAGCAGTGACAGGGTAACCTAATTCTGAGGCAGAGACAGAGATAGAGGGTGTGTTTGTGTGTGTGTGTGTGTGTGTGTGTGTGTGTGTGTGTGTGTGTGTGTGTGTCCCCAAGTGGGAATCTAAATGTGAACCTAGGTAAAGGTCACAGGGTGTTCCTGTGGTCATTTAGTCATTGATAATTCCACTCCTCCCTTCAGATTTTTATCAGGATATTCTGTTGTTTACAATCACACGTGATTGTTTGCATGACATTTGACTTCCTGTTCTGCTCAAGCCTGTTTGTGTAACTACAGCATACTAGCTGACATTTAAATTTTAGTAAAAGCTTTTTCAACACCCACTGTGTGTCAGGCACCAGGCTGAATCCCAGAGATATGAGCTGCTGGGACCTGATTCTTACCGTTGGTTGTTTACAGCCGGTGACGGTTCAGTTATTATCTCCTTGGTTAATTAGGACTTGGTTCCTACTATCAGGTTGTTTATATCCAGTGACGGCTCAGTTATTATCTTCTTGGTAAACTAAGGACATTGATCCTGATTCTGATTCTGTTTCAAAGAAACTTCCTTGGTCTCTCTGCACCAACTCCTGAAGAGTCCCACTCTAAAGCCAAAGAGCCCACGAAGAGGAAGCTCCCACAGACAGCCCAGGAAGAGGAAGCTCCCACAGACGCCTGCTGTAGACCTAGCCACCCTGCCACCATCTTGATGAGATCTGCTGTGTCTATTTAGAGTTTGTCATGACTGCTGGCATGTTGGCATGATGTGGAGTGTTGACATTCCTCACAGAAGGAGTACGTGGGCAGAGTCATTGGATCCTCACTTCAGCTTCCAGACAGTCTTCCCCATCATTTTGAAGAAATTCCACCCTAATTACATGTGCTCTCAGGGTCTCCAGAAGGTGCCACAGCACATGCTGGGAAGGCTAAGGGAGAGGAGACCCACTCCATCTCTGTGGCCGTAGGGAAACCAAAGCCCACACGGTGTGACCTTTCCACCACAGCTACTTTGGACTCATGAATACACCTGTACTTAACCTCTTCCCTGTGCTCCTTATGAGTGTTCCCAATAAATGGGTCAGTGGAACTGAAGTTTGGCTTGTCATCATGACCTCAGAGGAACAGATAGATGTTCACATTTCCCCCAGGGGAGTGAGGGATTAGCAACAGCTTCACACAAGGTAGAAGTCAAAATGTTTAAGGCACTTTAAATTGATCTTACAGGTGATTATGGGTGATATCCATTTCAATTCTTAAGCAAGAGGGTGTCCTTATTCCTTTACAAGTCTCCTTTGCTACTGTTTTCCTTTGGGCTTTGAGATGTTTTACCTGTATCTATCCATACATGTATCTGCCTACCTACTTACCAAACACACATATTATATATATTATAATATATATATACACACACATATATAGTAGGTAGGCAGATTCATGTATATATTTCTCTATTTCTCCAACCCCGACACACACACATACCACTTATTTTTTTTTTATAGGGTTTTACTGTGTAGCTCTTGTTGGGCTGGAGTTCAAGTCACCTATTTTAAAAGACACTGCCTAATGATTTTCATATTTATCTGAATTATACAATCATAATCACTCTAATTTAAGAACTCTTTTGTTATTGTCAAGAAAGACCCCATATACAAAGCAGATGTAGTCCTTTCTTCCTTCTTGCCACACATTGAATATGGCTGATCTATACATAGACAGTAGGAACCAAGTCCTAGTTAACCAAGGAGATAATAACTGAACCATCACTGGCTGTAAACAACCGACGGTAAGAATCAGGTCCCAGCAGCTCACATCTCTGTCTGTCTGTCTGTCTACATAGATTTTTACCACAGTGGATACTTTATACAGATAGAATCCTACATCTCATTTGTCTTTTTTACCAAGATTTGCAATTACAGAGAATAATATATTTAAAGTTTACTCATGTTATAGAATCTATCAATAATTTCTTGTAAAGGCTAGATACTGTTCTATTGTTGAGATAGAGCACATCTTGTTGATTTATTCATGGGTGGTGACGTTGTGGGCCTTGTTTCCTCTTTGGGGCTATGATGAATAACACTTCCATGAACAATCACCTATTTGTTGTCTATTTACCTAGGTCTAAATTGCTGGGTGATAAACCAGCTGTGTCCACTCTTTTAATTTATCTTCTGTTTGTTTGAATATTAACCCTATATCTAATACATGGATTGTGGGTATTTTCTCACACCCCATAGGTCGCCTTTGACCCAGTTTTCTGACAGTACTTTTTGGTGCACCAGTCCCTTCTCCATGCCTGTCCTTGATATCCATAAAGATCAACTGACCATATCGTGAATTTATTGCTAGACTCTTCTATCCCAATCTGTCTGCTTGTCTGTTCTTATGCCAGCATCAGGCTATTATTATTCAACCTTTTGGGGAACAACAAGACTGTTTTCAAAGACACAGGACTCTTTGTAATTCCTCCAAGAAATGTGTGGGGTTTGTATTTTCTCCTTACCCTTCAGCACTGGTGACTGTCCATCTTTTTGTTGTAACTCTCCCAGTAGGAATTAAGAGGAATCTCACTGTGCTGTCAATATAAATTTCCCTGTTGGCTAATGACCCCGTGGCCTTGTGATACTAAAAGTTCTGAGGTGTGTTTCATATCTTATTTGTTCCCTACACTAAAATAAAAAAAAATTTCTTAGAATTTGCCAATATAAAACTGATCTATTGGATCTATTGGGCCCCTTTGATATCAGGGAAAGGAGGGGATCATTAATGATGTAGTCAATATAAGTTTGTGTATGGAATATGCTCATATTCTTAGGATTCCAGAAAGAAAGAAACAAAAAGTACCTTTAACGTTCTAACATTTAGAGACGGTCAGGCCAAGACCCCATTTAAGCAGGAACTCATTTTTCTAAACAAGAAAAATGGGAATTGAGAAGAGCAAAATATAATACTGTGGATAGTCCCAGGGAAGATCTAGACGGAAGTTTCAGAGGGCCCTGCATGCTAGACTGGAGATCAGATCATAGGGAAGTCTCTGAGGTTGTAAAACCAAAAGCAAATAAAGATACGGAGCATGTTCGACCTGCAGCCGGGGAGGCTGCAAATCAGATGTCACCACAGGTGTAACCATGACCTCGGTTCAAGGGCTCAACACGATGTGCCATCTTCTCCCAACTTTCAGAAAGCCTTCCTGTCCATGAGGTTAGTGTGACTCGGCATGCATTCACATGAAATTACAGAAGCCACCTGCTAGAACTTAGAGGAGGCTCTGAAACACACATGTTTAAAGACCTAATGCTTAACGCTGCAATTTACTTATATGTGGTCTTTATCATTAAACCCAAGTTTTAAAAAGTTAAAAGTCACTGTTTAAGATGAGACTTGTTATTGAACAGATAGACAATTTATGCTGAGTCAGCGTGCACGTTCCCTGGAACCCTTGCCCTCCCTGTCACATTTGGGGCACAGTGTTCCATTGTTGACGTTATACTCACACTGGATCACATGGGTAATCTTTACAGAATATCGATGCCACCAAGAACCCCTTTGCATCAGTTTCAAGCTACAGCCTGATCGTCAAATGTTGAAAATCTCTCCAGATAACCAGGCTCAGGACAACTTAAAAGGATGCAATGAAACCCAATCAGAACATCTTTAAGATGGAAATATGCTTTCATGCCAACTACCAATCCAGCTCATCACTGCTCAACACTGCACTTCCTGAAGGATCACCAAACCTTAGCATTTGCCCACAGTCAACCTTGGAGAAGCAAACTTCAAAAGCTCAGGCACTAAAAACCTGCCAACGTGCCTGGAAGCTCACCCTAGAGCAGGGCAATTTAAATGTTCTCTACAAGCATGAAAATTCACCAAAGTAATGAACAAACTCCAGAGGTCGTGGGGTCTGAACCTTTCATTTTACAGATGAGGAATTCAAGGCATAGAGAAGCATCTTCAGTCCTGACGGAGAGCCCGGTGTCATCCCTCTGCTGCCTTTGAGCTAAGGATGTTTGTGGGGGGGGAAGATGCATCTGTGGTCAAAAGGTCATCACCAAATGTTTGTTGTCCAGGAGGTTGAAAGTTTCCACGGTGACCCAGCGAGGCCAGGTGGCCCCCATTCCTTCAGTTCACGTTCATCTTATTAAGGATAGGTACAGTAATTAGAAACAGGCAGGGACTCAGGAAATGGAAACCTCTAATACAATTCCGTGTGGATGGGTCAGCATCCACCATGGCAAGCAGCTGGGTCTCAAGGTCTGGCCTTAGGGAAGCAGAAGGAAGCACATTCCACAAGTAGGAAAAGCAGTTTAAAGACAGATCCCCAGGTCTGAGTGATACAGCCCATTGTGGATAGTGAGTACCAGCTCAGAGACAGACACCATCCCGCCTGGGAATGATAGACATCATCCCGCCTGGGAATGACTGACAAATATCATCCCGCCTGGGAATGACAGACAGACAAAGGCTATGCAAAACTCACTGTGCACGCATGCTTGCTTCCCTGAGTAGATACCAAGTGCCTTCTCTTCCTTTATAATCCTTGAAGCCACTCCATGAGGTACATACCCCCATTTAACAAAAGAAGTAACTAAGGTTCAGAATGACTGAGTTATCACCTGTCTGCACCCAAATCCCACGGGCAGGAGTAAGGCCAAAACTAAAAGCCATGCCCATTTGGAACCAGAGTTCTAGCATCCCCTATACCACACCATCTACCACTTTCCACAGCAGCAACCTTGGCTCCTAAAGAAGATCAACCTCATCCTGACAGGTGAAGGTGCACAGAAGCCCCAGAATCCATCGGAACAGATGCTGGACAGAGCAGAGTGAGCACTGGAATGCGGGCTGTGCTGTACTAAACACATGGCCCTCTCTGCAGCAAGGGATGTGCTCCGAGAGTGAGTGCAGCCATCCCAGATGCTGCAGACCCAGGCTTCTGCGGTGCTGTGGCCCACTAGGAGACCCCGGGTCCGTAGCTACTTTTGAACCATCTCGCTCAGTTGCCTGTTTCACTGCCACGTCAGCCAAGCACAGGGCCTCCAGCAGACACAGTTTAGCGAGTTCACAGCTCAGTGATTCCCTAGATGAATTACCCACACTCTGGTGCCAGATTTTCCACAAAGCCAGCTGCAGGTGGTTTCTCCTGGTTGCCATCTGTCTTGTCAATAGGACATGATATATAGGTCACCATTTTCCCCTCTGGTACCCACCAGCTGGGCTGTAGTAGTTGTGTAGTAGTTAATAACTGATTCTCTCTCTCTCTCTCTCTCTCTCTCTCTCTCTCTCTCTCTCTCTCTCTCTCTAACCTGTGTCCTGACCAAATCTTAATGAAGGAAGGATTTGTTCTGGCTCAGTCTAGAGGATTATGGTCCATCACTGGACAAAGGCTGGAGTGTGAGATAGCTGGCCACATCCCGTTTTTAGTCAGGAAGAAGAGAGAGATGAATGCTAGTCCCGTGTGTTTGCTCTCTTTCTGTCTCTTTTTATTAATTTTAGGTCCCCAGTTCACAGGATGGTGGCATCTAAATTCAGTGTACGTCTTTCTTTCTCAGTTAGATCTCTGTGGAAACATCCTAACAGGGTGCCCCCCTAGGTAACTCTCACTCCAGTGACGTTAGTATTGGACATTAACCAGTGCACACCCCTGAGTCCTTCCCTACTTCTGCATTTCCATTCCAAACTTTCTTATTTGTTCGAAACTTTGAAGTCTTTCGTGACTGTTTTTAAGCCTAACCTCCTTTGCTCTGCCCGTCACATACACAACTCAAGGTTGGAATGATCTGTTTTGTGTAGGGGGGTGGGGGAGAAGGGTAGAATTCTACCTCCTGAGTGAGATCAGCTTCTTTTTCCCTAAGGTTTTCCAGGAGCCTCAGGAGACACTTTTGACTTATTGATTGCCTGTCTTGGACAAGAAGCCTAGAAGAGAAGCCAGAGGGCACAGAGCAAAGGGTTTTGGAAGTGACTAAAGGCATGGAGAATCATTCTCAGACACAAATATATGCACACACACACACACACACACACACACACACGGTACTCAGCAGGCTGCCCTTTGACTTGTGCTTCCAGATACCAGGCTCCAAAACCTCCAACCAGAAGGTGCTCAAGCCTCAAGAGTCACACTCAGCAGGGCGTGGTGGTGCATGCCTTTAATCCCAGCACTTGGGAGGCAGAGGCAGGCAGATTTCTGAGTTTGAGGTCAGCCAAGTCTACAAAGTGAGTTCCAGGACAGCCAGGGCTATACAGAGAAACCCTGTCTTGATAAAACAAAAAACAAAAAACAAAACAAAACAAAAAAACAAAAACAAAAAAAAGTCACACTCACCAGGTTGCAGAAAATACAGGGGGCATAGAAGCTTGTTGGACAGGACCCCAAAATGCAAAAAAATCAAGCACTGGATGTGGGAAGCCACCCAAGACACAACCAGGTTTCCCAAACAAATTATTATACAGGGAAGAAAAAGGAAGAGAGAAATGACAGCTCAGGAGAAAGTCAACGACTCACCACATGTGGCACTTGTCTGGATCCCAACTTGGATGGACTCTTTAAAAAGAGGGAAGGTAATTGAACATTGAACATTGGCTAGAATTAATACATATGTTTTAGATGTGATCATGGGACTTGGTTCTTTCTTTAAAAGCCCCATCATCCTCCACAGCTTGAAATATGGGAGGTTTTCTTGGAGACCATCCAGAGGCAGGAGAGAAGCAGTGTATAGCTGGGAGGAAACTGAGCCTGGGTTGGCAATAGCTGGCGCCCATGACTGGACTGAGGGACCTGGCAATGAGATGCTGCTCTTACCACTCTGATACCTATTTGGAACTTCCCATGATGAACAGGATTTTTTTTTTTTTTTTGGTTTTTCGAGACAGGGTTTCTCTGAGTAGTCCTGGCTGTCCTGGAACTCACTCTGTAGACCAGGCTGGCCTCGAACTTAGAAATCCGCCTGCCTCTGCCTCCCAAGTGCTGGAATTACAGGCGTGCGCCACCACGCCCGGCTAAACAGGATTTTTTTTTAAGGGAAGAAGTAAAAAGTCTCAGCCCAGGAAGACTCCAGACTGAAACATTCCAACATTCCAACTCTCTCCAAGACTCTCTGTCTCAGAAGCAAGAAGCATTGCTTCCTGCTTCCCAGGACAAGCAGCTGATAAGGTCATCGTGTTCATGCCTACTATTTATAGACTTCCGGAGAGGTAGGGTTACCTGAAGCTGTGTGGATTTATCACGTGGCCTGGGCATCCCCTTGAGTGCCCTCCCCAGTCTCTAGCCTGCACTATGTCCAGCAAATACTGTTTGACTGGCTACAAAAATGAATGGCAAACTCCTAGCCCTTTGGGTACCATTTGCAGACAGAATTTTTCAAGATATAAGACAAAAGTCTGCCTCTGTTGCTTCCTTGCTGTGTGGCTTGGAGCAAGAATCTTAACCTCTCTGAGTCTCCTCTCATATAGATCATACTGGCAAATCGCCTCCTGTCTGCTGGCTTCCCGCAGAGCTTTAGTTGCTGTTCCTTGGGAAGAGCAGATGTGCACTGGTGAGAACCACCAAGGCAGCTCCCTGGGTGTCCCTAGAGGCCCTCAGCTTCAAAGGTGCCAGCAAAGTCAACCTTGGTACCTACTTCGTGGAGTTCCATGGTGGCACTGCGAGAAGACTTCAGGTCCTGGGCAAGTTTCATCTCCAAGGTTCTTGTAGTGGAAAGCATCAGCCAATGTTAATATAAAGCAAATATGTTAACATTTCAGACTAACCTACTACACAACCAAACCAGTGAGGGGTATTGGGGACTCAGGGCTACTGTGGGAAGCAGGGTGCCTGACCACAGTTGACAGAAGCTTCATCTACTGCAGAAAGAAGATCCAGTCTGGCTGCAGTGGCTTTGACAAGCAGGTCTGCCAGCTAATGCCCCACACAAGACCACGCACAGCCCTGAGCAGAGGACAGCCTATGCAGGGTCGGTCCTCCGGAGCCCACTAACCTCAACCTCTACAGCATGAAACGCCTGTCTATACCTGCCACTGATGATGCCTGCAAGGACACTGAATGTACCTTAGGATCCTGGGGAAAAGGCCGGAAAAGCTGTGGCCAGATAGCCTCTGAACAGGCTTGCAGCTGCCCCTCACTGGTGTCCCTGGCTCCTCCAAAAAGCTCAGCAGAGGACAACTGAAGGCCAAGCTGAGTCCAGTTTCCTGGCCTAGAACAGCCTAGCAGAAGGAACTGGCTCAGAAAGCTGTGGAGAGCCATCATTACCTATCATAGCCTGGTTCCGGAACACCCAGGCCGAGTGGAGGTGCTGAGCTCTGAGGGATGATGGATCAAGCTAGGCCCGGAGGGATTAAAGAAGGAACACAAGCCAACACCACAGCTCTGCTGGTAAAGCCATTTGCTGCCAAGCCTGTGACTCATCCCTGAGACCCACTGTTACTGACCCACTCAGTAACTTGTCCCTGACCTCCATGCCCACCCACCACCCCACTGCACCACCACTACCACCCACACCCACACACTAAATAAAAATCTAATTTGAAAGAAAAGATATGAATAACATGCTAAAGATGCCTTATCGTGTCCAGGAAGTTCATTCTCTAGAGGCCATAGTGAGGTGCAGGCTCCTGGGAAAGCCTATTCAGTTACACCTGTGAGGGTAACTACCATTCCCGTATCATTCCCCATAGCAGCCTAAGTCCCCAAGCTCCAGCCAAAAGCCACCCTCCCCAGAGCTGACTCTGGCAATGGTGGGACCATATCTGGGCATAAAATGTCCAAGGAAATGACAGCCACATTTGAGCAGGAAATGAGTTAAGGGATTTAAGGGGATGCTAGAAAATAGTCTGCAGACCTTGGACCCAGAGACTCCCCCAACTTCACACTTTTCCAAGCCGGCACCAACACCAAGCTAAACTGAAGAACGCTTGCGCTCTCTAGTGGACAGTATGGCCATAGTCCTGGTGGTTTCAGGTGCCTTCTTCCTTCAGTGTGATAGAGAAGACCCAGAAAAGGACAAGCAAGAATAAAACTGTGGACCATTTTCTCTGGCCCCTATTCCCTTCCCTCGTTCCTCCTCAGCAGCCCCCCATTTTCCCACCGATCAGATACCCACCCCTCCCAGCTTGCTCGTTTGCTCCCACGTAAAACGCACGCTGTGAATGAATAAAGGAGCTTAAAATGGGAGCCTCATCCGGAGAAACTGGGATTCAGCTGGCAAAGAAAGCCTGGGCTCAAAGTCAAGTCCCCATACATTGGGCACCAAAGAAGTGTTTCCAGGTGGCCGGGAGGCACTGAGGTCCTCGTCATAGACTTCAGAAATCATTTGCACTCTATTTTCTGATAGGACAAGGGTGGATGGAACTAAGTGAGGAGTAAGACAGAGCCTGAGCTCCGTGATAGGGTTTGGAATCCCCAGGGCACCAGAGAATGGACCCATCCCGCTCTTCACTTTCTGCAGTCCTTGCAGACATTCATGCCTAAGGGTCCCTAGACAGCCTGTGCCCCACAGCTACCGGGTTCTCCAGCTTCCGGTAGACTTCCAGCTGCCTGAGCAACGCCCTCTGCCTCAACCCTGTCTCTTGTCTTTCGCTGTCCGGATTCATCTGAGGCCATCCTGAGGTCTGGTAGTATGTGACAAGCAACACGTTCGCCCTAGTTGTCTGGGCAGCCTCTGCTACTCTTTTTCCTTTCCTTTCTTTTCTTTTCCTTTCCTTTCCTTTCCTTTCCTTTTTTATTTATCTAGATTGTGGCTTAGAACCCACTGATGAAGTTCTATCACCACCTAGTGGTCAGATCCAAAATGCGTGGTATGGCCACACCCATTGTCTTGGTACAGGGCGGCCTGATGGAAGAAAATGAAAATTCATGTATGCCTTTAAGACAGGATGAGGCTGGGGGATCACAAAGCCTGTTTATGCAGAGGCTGGACCAGTGTCTGTCAAATGCTGGCAGAGGAAGACGTGGGCAGGCAGAAGGAAACTGAGTTTGCCAAGTGTTCTCTTCAGAGACAGCACCCTGAGCTAACATCTATGACGCTGCCATCATAAGCCAGGCTGAGGCACGTCCGGTGTGTTCACGCTAACATGTTGTCACCTGTTAGGTGAAGACGGAGCATCAGAAAACAGGTTCGAGATCCAGTGGCTGCTGAGTGTGGAGCTGGGACTTGAACCCGGGGAGTCTTAACCAGGTTCTGAGACAGTAGCAATGCTTTGGTCACCAGGGCACAACATCATGCAAACAAAGACAACTTAAGCCGAAGCTGTGTGTGATGGGCTGTGTCTCCAGATTCTAACACCAATTTCTATGGGTCCAACTTTGTGTTGACACTTTAGGCTCCACGCCAAAAGAAAACAATAAGAAGACACCCGTGTTCTTCCCTTGGCAGCCATCTTTTTTTCTCTGAGATCCCAATGGTGAGACGGGCTCTTCTCACCTGCAGCGGTGAAGCTGGAGTTCCCCCTCACACAGCCACAGCTGCACCCTTTTGCCCTGGCTGGGTCCAGGCATGGGGCATCATGTTTTGGAAATAACAACCTTCTTCCTAGTGCGTCTTTATCCCTCCTCCCCCCTCCCCCTGCACCCCAGATGAGACTTAACATACTAGTCCTGAAACACACACACACACACACACACACACACACACACACACACACACAGAGGCACACACGAGGCAGGCGGCAAGGTTGAAGAAACCTGTGGGTCAGCCTCCTAGCTGCCAGCTCCCCAGAGGAAGTTGAAGTGTTTCCTCAAACCCCGCCTCCACATTGTACAATGGGAAGTGGCTGGTCCTACCTGTACAGCTGGCAGGTCTGTGACTGGCTGTTCATTTGTGCTCAGTGTTTTATAAAAAGAGAATTGCAAAGAGCAAACTGCTCCATCTACAAACTCAAAGGGCTGCTGTCGTCCATTTTTTTAAAGCGTATGCATCCAGAGACACCACTGCCTGTTTTCAGAAAACAAAACTAGTGTACAAGCCCCGTGATCAAATGACCCTAGGCACAGGGCACGGACAAACGCAGGAATAGAAAAATACACAGCTCTGTTCCCCACCAACCCCTGGCCTGAGGCAGGAGTGTAGATCTATAACATTAACCACAGCCAAATTTGTACAGAAAAAGAAAATCTCCTAACAGGATTGCTTGAAAAGCCAAGGGTCTGGAGCCTCCACATCACCAGTGTGCTGTGACAATATACAGATCCTGTATAGAACCACTTACTGGTCTGTCAGATTCAATTAGGGGAAATTTTGAGACTTCCCATTTAAACTATCTGTTCTTCCTTCAATGTCTCAGGCCCACATCTCTGACCAGCCGAGAGTGGGAATAAACACGGATTCCAAAGCAGGTCTCACGCAGCAGCTTTCCACAGCTTCCTTTATTCCGCAGCCTCCCTTATTCCTTATTCTCCCTTATTCCTTATTCCTTATTCCCTTATTCTCTTATCCCCCTCCCCCTGGGGCTTCCCACAATTTATCCTCTTCCATTCACTCATGTCACCTCACACCACCCAATCAGAGACTCACACGTCCAAGGCAGCATGCAGGATAGGCTGATAGAATGGTATCGCTAGACGTTGCACTATCTCTCCAAGGAGTTACACGAGATGCTTTTACTCTGCATGACTGAGACTGGGATAAACAAGTGAGGTCACGGGGCTTAGCATAGAGCCAGGGCGCCATCTTTGGCCCATGCGGCCGTGCCCACTCCCCACACTTCAAGACTGTGTCTTGGATGAGAACCCAGAAGCCATACCCCAGTCTCCAGGATAGCCGGGCTGGCTCTCCAGAGCCTCATCCAAATGCAGTGATGTTAGGGACTTTCCTTGGGTGTGGCCTTTATCCCTGAGGAGATACAGTCCTGCTCCAGGGAGAGGAGAGAGCTTGGCACTTGTATGATCTTCTGGTGCTCTGAAGGTTGGCTCTGGATAGTACTAGCACTTCCTGGATATTTAATCTCCATTGTGATATTTCCAACTATGGTAGGTAGACCTTTCCCAACGAAACAACATAGGAGACCTCTCCATCACTCTCCCTTCATGTTGCTCATCTAAAATGGAGCAACAGCTCAGCATAGTCTAATGAAGAGTAAAGGCTGTCTTTGCTTCGTGTTCCTAGTACCAGTCAAGACAGGAGAGTTCAGCAACAAGTCATCTATGTGCAAGCATTTTCCAGGAAGGAGAAGCAGGGACTGACCAAAGGAGACAGAAGGGGGAACAAGAAAGGAGTGCTAATGGGTCACTTGCTGTGGGCAACAGAAACCTAGTGGCACCAGGGCCTCCAGAACCTTCCTGAGAGCAAAGAAGCTGCTGGTCAAGGGTCAGCCCCAGCTTATAAACTGAAGGTCATCCATGACATGCTGGCTCACCAGCACTCTGCACAGAGGCTAAGACTATCCTCTGCAGGAAGACTCAGAAAGAGATGATAGGTCCAGGAACTTCCACAGGTGACTGTCACAGTAGACAAGCAGAAATAGGTAAGGGACCTTCCGAATCCACCATCAAAACCTGCCTCAAGAAAACCCAGTATAACAAAAGAAGCTCATCTTCATGCTGGGAATAAATTATACTTCTGGGACACTCTAAAGGACTCGTCTGGCACTTACTTTTATTAGCTCCAACTTATAAAAGGGAGAATTCAATCATGTGCCCAAAGTCCTGTAAGCAATTACTAACCCTAATTTGCACATTTGTACAACTTATTACTAAAGATCTTGCCAAGGAATTACCTTGCCACCATCCCCAGATCCAGTCCTGGGGCAGGCTAAATCTGGTACACTCAGAGGAGCTACACAATACCTGTGCTTTCATAAGGTAAATCCTTTATTCTTAAAAACTACGCTAATATTTTTGAGCAACTATTATAAACTAGTGGGGAGATCTAGGACTTCATTGTACTTTTTGTAAACTTAAATATCTTTTGCGAACAGATGGCAGACGCACACTAAAGGCGTCTACAGGAACCCAGAGTGTCTCTGTGACATGAGCAGGCATCCCCACTGCCAAATGTTTCATCAAGGTTGAAGGAATCTGAGCCCATAAAGTCAGGGCTGGGTGAGCAGCCCACAAGGTGACCTTGGGTTACATCCTAACATTTTAACAAAGTCCTGTGAAGTTAAACAAACAGGGCAAAATGAGTAACGTAAAAGTCTTAACAACAAATCCAAGACATTAAAAATAAGTCGGTTTTTTTTTTCTGGTTTATTAAAACAAAATTCCATGCCCATGCTTCTCAGGACATGCTATCACCAGGCAGAAACGTCAGTCAACATTCCCAAGGCAGTGTCTCTCACAAAATCACACAGAGCTTTTTTACAGTAGCAATTCTTTTCACAACAATCTAGCATTGCTTTGTACAATGGGCAAATACTGTAACAAATGCCTTCCATAAAGACAGTTAGCCCTTTAGCTGTTGGGAAGCAAGGTCAAAAGTCTCTTGAAGCAGTCACTGATTGTACTAAACTAAATGCCAGGTGGCAGCTCTCAAGCCCCTAAAAAGTGTTTTTAAAAAACAGATTTACATCCCATAATAAGTCTTAGAAACTTCGAGGGTAGGGCCTATCATTTCAAAACAGTACAGCTATCTATGGATAAAAATCTGCATCCAACTGTGCAGAGTTTTCTTCTAGATCTGAATTAAAACCTTTATTATTTACCCCAATTTTAATTTTTAAATTTCTCTATTAATTCTGCTACTCTCAGTTTTAAAAAGGCCAGGGTTGTGGTAGATCCTTCACTAAGGAAGGCGCTGCAGCCAGCTTCCTGCGCTTGCTCTCTCCAGTGAGGAAAGATACCCGAGCACAACACGGTGCATCATGAGGGATACAAAAAGCATGCAGAGTCTGCCTGTCGCTGTTGTGACTTTTGGTCTGCTTAAAGAACAATTAATGTAGTTTCTGAAAAAAGTTTTCCACAGCATGCAGCGTCCCAGAGGGGAAAAGGTCCTGAGGTGCAAACAGTTTGGGAAATGCTATGTGCAGTGGTCTGTGTACTATCAGATACAGTCCTTTCCGCACTGCAGGGCGCTGCATGTTCCCACGGATCCCCATCTCAGGGCATCACATGATAGGAACACTGCGGACCAAGGCAGCTGGACAGGAATTCCTCTCCTAGCTTCCATCCCCCGCCATCCCAGATAGACATCCACGGTTAGCGTCAGGAAGGGTAGAGTGTGTTCCTGGCTAAACTGACATAACACTTGTTTTGCCTTCAATTTTCCTTAGGATTTGGAGAGCAAATGCCCTTCCCCTCTGGCGTACTCGGCTTAGCCTCACTTAAAAGCAGAGTGCAGCTTCATATTGCTTAGTATTAGGTTTTTATTTATTAAACTTGACTCACAGTCTTCCCCTGAAGGGCATGCATTTCAGCTCGACAGAAATGCAGTAGAGTAAACTGTAATAAATTATATACAAGCACCTAGTTTGTTTAATCGTTCGAGGAAGCCACCCGCTGCTGGAAAACAAGGGGAATGTTTCTATTAGGGAACAGGGCTACCTTGAAGCCTTATTGTGATGCTTTTTTTTTTCTTTCATAATGAGGCACTGAAGAATGAGTTGTGCTAAAATTAACTCAAGGGTCAGCTTGTCAGGAAGAACATAACTTTGGTTGAGATTTTTCTTCCGTAAGAAAGGTTTCAAAGCACCAGTTAATTAAGAAAAGCGTGCGTACCTATCCTCACAGTGAGTTCATTGTCAGGCAACAGCAAGTAAGCTGTAGTTCTTAAAGTAACACCTACCAAAAGGGAGAGCACAGCAGGGGACGCTGGACACGCATGTCTCTGCGAAAGCTGAGGAACAGAGGTTATTTGCAGAGCTGACAGGCAGGGCAGCAACACCCACTGACAGACAGATCAGAGGGAGCCACCTTCAGTTTCCATTTAGAGGGAAAAAAAAATAGAAACCAATAAAATGCTTGAGTCCCTAGAGGTAAACCCAAGGGCGCACACCAGCCTCTCTGGGTGTCCCCCAAGTACAACCAAGGGAAGTGTCAGCCTAGTTAGGGGAGCAGAGACTAAAGCTGAGCATCTCACTCCACACCGAAGTTGCTACAGTTGACAGAAGTGAAGCAAAGGAAAAGGAGGTGTGACATGCACAGGCAAGGGCGGAGATCACCACAGCACAGTATTATTGCTATGCGCTCCAGACCAGCCATGTCATGCTCTGTGTAAAACCAGGCGTGCCCACCCTCCCCCAACACACACGTCACTCATAGGATACAGTTAGTGTCTGAAATTCAAGTTCAGGAAAGTACAAACATCATTCCTAATACTTTTATAAATTCAAATCATCTATACAACACTCATCAAAAAAATTCATAATTCCGTAAAATCATAGATATGGACAGTGGACAATTAGAGACTGCACTGTGACGTGATCATTGAGATCTGCCATAATTACCACAAATAACTAACAGTTATGCTCCCTGCTCACAAGAAAGGCACCTACCCACTACAACAGAGACACTTTCACAATCACTCGCCTTTACATGGCAGAAAGTTTGGGTATGTAGCCCACATAAATGTCCTTTACATGGCAGGAAGTTTGGGTTATGTAGCCACATAAATGTCCTTGTCTCCAACCACCTGCCACTCAGCTGGGTCCCTGTGCATGCTGCGCAGGCTGTACAGTGCACCATCTGGGTACTAGCCATGCAGATGGGGCCACAGCACCCAGTGAGGGAGCAGTGTCTGGAACCCCTGGGTCAGCAGTGTGCAGCCAGAGTGCCACAAACCAGTGATCACTGCAGCCGAGCTCCTCAAAAGCAGCAGGTGTCTGTCAAAGGTATCAGCAGCAGGGACTCTAAACACTGGTCATTACAGCTCAAAGGCACTCTTGTCACAGCCTTTAATGGAACCTTCCCAGCCAGGCACGGCTCACCCTTGTCAACCAGAGTCACCTCCCGATGCTGGCTCTTCCCTCAGTCTCTCACCTCCTGACTACACAGAATCGTCTGCTTTCAGGCAGCTATTCAGATACATCGTGAATGTGCCGGCCCAGGACAACATTGCTCCTTAGTAAAGCACTTGAGAGGAAAGGGCTCACATACAAACTATAACTTCTGTTGACAGCGATAATGGAGACAGAGAATGAATGGCCCAATTATTTTAAAGGAAACATTATTACTTACTATATAAGAGTCAGTTCTACAAACACCTCAATGTCCATCACAGTAACTAGCCTGAAAAGTTATACTTAAAATGTGAACCTTTAATAAACTCCAAAATAACTTACTGAGATTTCACCTAGTAACCTAGTGATCATGAATCACAGATGGCACTGGCCCCGAGTGCTCTGCGCAGGCCACTGCGTCTGTGTTGGGAGGAGCACAGGTCCACAGGGGCAGAAGGCACGTGTCTTCCTGGAAGTCTCCTCGGGGTAGGGCAGGCTGGGCCATGCCAGGACACCTGCCACTCTGGGTCAGACTGGAGTCTGCAAGGGACTCATCAGCTCCTCACTTGAGATAGGTGCTGAGAGATCGCTACAGCACCACAAAACTCAGAATATACTCTAAGAGTTTCTGCCGGTTGCACTGAGGTAGGAAAGTACTGCTCAGTTCTAAAACAGACACTCGCTTCTGCTTGGTCTCCTTGAAAACCTGAAGAGAGAGAGAAGAGAAATTGAGTCAAAGAAACTGCAAAGGAAGTACTTTTGTTACCAGCCCAGTCCTTGACCTATGTCCATAACCCAAAAAACATACAAAGCTGTAGGCATGTGGGTCAGATGCAAGCATGGAGGTGTGAGATGCAAGCATGGAGGTGTGGGTCAGATACAAGCATGGAAGTGTGAGTCAGATACAAGCATGGAGGGTTGAGTCAGATACAAGCATGGAGGTGTGAGTCAGATGTAAGCACAGAGTTGTGAGATGTAAGCATGGAGGTGTGAGTCAGATGCAAGCATGGAGGTGTGAGTCAGATGCAAGCATGGAGGTGTGAGTTGGATGTAAGCATGAAAGTGTGAGTTGAGTGCAAGCATGGAGGTGTGGGTGAGATGTAAGCATGGAGGTGTGGGTGAGATGCAAGCATGGAGGTGTGAGTCAGATGCAAGCATGGAGGTGTGAGTCGGATGCAAGCATGGAGGTGTGAGTCGGATGCAAGCATGGAGGTGTGAGTCAGATGTAAGCATAGAGGTGTGAGATGTAAGCATGGAGGTGTGAGTCAGATACAAGCATGGAGGTGTGAGTCGGATGCAAGCACAGAGGTGTGGGTGAGATGTAAGCATGGAGGTGTGGGTGAGATGCAAGCATGGAGGTGTGAGTGAGATGTAAGCATATCGGTGTGAGATATAAGCATGGAGGTGTGAGTCAGGTGCAAGCATGGAGGTGTGGGTGAGATGCAAGCATGGAGGTGTGAGTCAGATGCAAGCATGGAGGTGTGAGTCAGATGCAAGCATGGAGGTGTGAGTCAGATGCAAGCATGGAGGCATATGACAAGATGTAAAGGGGGAGCCCATCTAGTGCTCCGGGTTTCACAACTTTTATTGGAATAGAGTCAGAAACAGTCCCTTATAAAAGACCACATGCAGCTCTATGAAACTCATCATACATGGAAATAAAGAAACCTGAGGCTAATTCTAGCAATACTAGTAAACATGGAAAAAAATAATAGAATGTGGAAAAGTTAACACTGAACTCGCCTAATGTCTGTTATAGTTTGGGAATGAATATGAAACCAGCAAAATCCCAGAGCATTCAAACAGGCCTTCAGCACATCCTGCCCCCAACCCTCTCACACTAGGAAATACATTCCCAATTAGCCCAGCACAAACTGCTTCTTCTGGATCCCCCACAGAGGCAGAGCAACAGATGGGAGCTACACAGAATGGAAGGCAGCGTGGTCGCGGACACATACCCCGATGTCCTTAAACATTTTCACAGCGTTCTTCACGAGACAGTACGTGGCACTCTCAGCTGCAGAGAGACAACAAGGCCTTCAGTGTTCAGGCTCAGCACACGGTCTCTACATGGGAGGCTACAAAGAACATGAATGCAGGAGTCCAGAGCGAAGCAAGCGCCCTCCTGCTAAGGGCAATTACCACAGCCTTCCTCCAGCAACCTACCCTGCCGTCTATTAAAGAAAGCAGAGAGCAGAGAGGAGAGGAGGCAGCGAGAGGAGGAACACAGATGCACCAACCACTCATCTTGCAGTCTGCAGTCTTGAGGGAATCAAGCAGTGGTACAGAAGGTGCTGACAGGAGACAGTGATGACTGTTAGACCTATGGCCATACGAAGCTCAAGTCTAGAGGTCAGGAAACAAGATTTCTAAGCCACGTTTGCCACTGATTAGTCAGGGGCCTGCGACGGGTGTTCCCAAAGCGGCACGAAGGGATTAGCTATCTCTACAGCTCTTTGGGCTCCAAATGCTGACTGGCATGGGCCCCGCTGAGCCTGCCAACCACCAGGACTCCGACAGGCGCAGGGCAGCACTATGCAAAGGAGCCCTTGGCTGACAAAGGCTCACCCGCAGCAGCAGCAGCAGCAGCAGCAGCAGCAGCAGCAGCAGCAGCAGCAGCAGCAGACTGAAGGAGGGACGAGCATACAGTGAAAGACTACACAGCAGACAGACTCACAGGCAGCATGCAGACGGCTCCATCACCATGTGAACTGGCCAAAGGCAGACACACAGCACAGAGCTGGTCCATTCTGCTTGTATGGCACACCACAGCAGATCTGTGCAATGAGCGGTCAGCATAATTGTTCCTTTTCCCCAATTTCCCAAAATTAATAGAATTATATAGTAATAGGAAAACGGGCTTTTGGTTTTGGTTTGTTTGGTGTAGAGGTAATTTATTAAATCCACTCTGTGCTCTTGGGGTGGGGGGGCATGAGCAAGTCAGCCTTTATATTTTAATATGACTTCTTCATTAGCTTAATGGCTGGGCCACTCCTGAACCTCCCTGTGCCTAACACACTCGCCTCCAATATTCCTGAGTTGACACTTCCTAAATCTGTATTTATCCTTGTTGCCCTTCAGGGCAGCCCTCCTGGGGCTTCCCACACCCCACCCCCATCCCCGAACCTACATTCTGGTCAACTCTACCTCCTGCACCTTCCTGGCATGGTCCATCTCCTACATGTGGAATGCCCTCTTCCTCCTTCCTTGGTCCCTTCCCAGGAATCCTAAAATTCTTCACCTCTGTCTCCCTGCCCAGCCATTGGCCGCTGGCAACTTTATATCTCAATCAAAGTCAATTGGGAACAGGGAACCTCAGCGTAGACATGCAGTTCCCGTGTGATTTCAGGAGCCAAATTAACACAAATAACATTAGAACTAATCTTCAACAGTTTTGTTTTTGTTTTATTTTGTTTTTGAACTCAATCGGTAGACTACGCTGGCCTCAAACTCACAGAGATCTACCCGCCTCTGCCACCTAAGTGCTGGGACTAAAGGCATGTGCCACCACTACCCAGCTTTTGGTTTTTGTTTGAGGAAATGGTTTTCCAAAGAAGCCGAAATGAAACTGCACGTACCGTACACCGCAACGTTCCTCTCCGTCCTGGTGATAAGGTATCTGTGCAGTTTCTGCAGGTACTCAGACTCGGGAACTGGACCACTGAAGTTGTGGACAAAGATGGCAGCAGAGCTGTAAGCCTCTAGCAGGGGACCCAGAAGCCTTTGAAGAAAGGTGATGAATTGCTGGTGCTCCTTGGCCTGGCTCACCTGAGAGCATAACCAGAGGTGAGGTCACAGGAAGGGAGGGAAAGCTGCTGGGAACTCTGGGAACCCAGGACTGAAGATGTCCCTCCCACTAGCACTGACTGGAAGCAGCCTGCTGCCCAGCAAATGACTGACTAGGAACAATCAGCTGGGACCAGAGTGCTCCTCAGGGCACGCACTCCCTCCCATAGGATTTGAGGGGCCTGTCCATTCAACAGTCATCTAGAATGAATCATCCTAACAGGGTTGTTACAAGTTCTCGTCACTTAGAACAGCTGGTCTAGGGGCTGAGCTCTCTGAGGTATGCACTCCAAGCATGAGAGACACCCATGCATGCAAGGAGCAGGGAACAGAAATTATGTATTCAAGTGCATGAAGCAAGACCACTGTCCAGTGGTGAAATTGGTAAAACCCAAATGGAAAGAGAGTTAGTTCCTAAGTGTCATTTGGAAACAAAATCACTGCCCTGTAGAGAGCAGGTACAGGGGTGGGTGTCGGGAGAGGCCTGTACATTCCTGGAAGTGCTGAAAGTCACCTCCTTTCTTCATCCATGCTGTCCTAATCCTATTCCCTTTCCACATACCAGCTCCCAGGCTATACAATTTAAGGGACTGATATTCAGTGACTTTACTCAGTGAACAGTACCAGAGCTGGTTAGAACTGGTTCATAAGAACTTTAGACATGAAGAAGTCACCAGTACCCATTATCTATCTGAAATATAAACCTAACATCTCACTGTTCTTGACCCAGAGTCCCTCACAAAGTACCTTGAGATAGCAATCTCGCTGTTTTCGACCCAGAATCCCCCACAAAGTACCTTGAGATAGCAATTTCACTGTTCTCGACCCAGAGTCCCTCACAAAGTACCTTGAGATAGCAATCTCGCTGTTTTCGACCCAGAATTTCTCACAAAGTACCTTGAGATAGCAATCTCGCTGCTCCTCACCAAAGTCACTGTCTTCATCTTCCTCGTCACTTCTCCAGTTCAGAGGTTCCGGAAGCTTCTTGTCCCACTGCTGCTCTGCAAGGCCAGGACTGACATCTTCCTGGTCATCTTGCTAGGCCAAGAAGATAGCTGACAGTAAATAAGATTCCTAGGCACACGGCCAAGCACCCGACTGACCAGCCGAAGCCAAGGAAGCCTGCCTGAGTCGTCTCAGCTATGTGCCCTCATGCACATTTCCAAACTTTTCCCAAACTCAAAACCACTTGGGAGGCAGCAGGGAGGAGGGAGGCAACAGGGAGGAGGGAGGCAGCAGGGAGGAGGGAGGCTGCAGGGAGGAGGGAGGCAGCAGGGAGGAAGGAGGCTGCAGGGAGAGGCGGGGGACGTGACAAGCTGGAACTTCCATATCTTCTGAGTGGAAAGTTGCTTTCCCAGTCCCTCTGAACCACACTAAATCTATTAGACAAGACTCTGGAATCTCAAGAGAGAAAAATGAACTGTGTACAAGCTAGGAGCACCTAATATGCTTCACGTCTCATCCAAGAATCAACGTCCGGATGCCAGAGATCAAATTAAGATATGTCTTAATCTAGAAAACACCACTGACAAAAGAAATCAAAATATTACACAATCCCCAGACATCTGCACCCATTCTCACTGTCCCCTGCCACCGTCTGGACATGAACACATAGCAAGTATATTTACTGATTAAAATAACCGGCAGAAACACTGTTTTAAATAAATAATGAAGAGCAAGAAACTAAATAAAGAAAATAAGGCCAGGCCATTTCTCTTACCTCTGCCACTGTGAGAATGCCATACTGGATGAACTTGCCAACTGTCTCATGACAAACTTGGTAAAAAGTCTGGCAGGGCTAAAAAGAAAAAGCCATTTAAAGGTGAGTTTCTTAAAGACTCCACCACCTTATTTATCCCCTGAAAAAGTCCTTTGATCTCTGATGTCCACTGTCTTGGTAAATGGTCATGACAAGGCTAGAGAAAAGACCCTTCCCAACTGCAGAGAGGGCTACTGAGCCCAGTGCCTTCAATGGCATGAACCCTGGAAGGACCAACTCCTTGGACATTTTTGTGAAATTTTGTTTCTTCTGTTTTAAGATGATCTCCATGCAAGAGCTATCTTACAATGAAGATAGCTCACACAATAATGAAAGAAGAAACACAGTGGTCAAATGAAAGGCCCGTTAGAAATGCGAGGTCACTTTAGGAGCCCCACTACCCACACCCTCCTGACCTGCAACTCAAGTGTCAACCACACACAAGGAGTATGTGCAAGAAGACCACACTAATAATTGGTCACACTTGTGAATGTCCCTAGATACAGTCATATTAGATAAAAAGAACAATACAGTGCAAACATGTATTCGAGTATTCCAAATCTGCTCAATATGTAGGCTGCATTTTTAGCATCTCTGAAACTCAGAAGTGGATCAGAAAGCTGCATGGACGGAGATGTTCTGAGGGAAAACTAAAGGCATCTCACAGCTGCACACAGACAATTAAGAAAGGATCAGGGAGCTGGAGGCAGGTCTGCAGTGAGTTGGCCTAATGTTGCTTGTATTCTAATGCTAATTTGGGCCCCCCTAAGACTGTGCCCCAGAAGCAGGTTAGAAAATGAGTGACTCTGCCCCCAAGTGTGCCTGGCAAACACAGAAGTGGATGCTCACAGTCATCTATTGGATGGAACACAGGGCCCCCAATGAAGGAGCTAGAGAAAGTACCCAAGGAGCTGAAGGGGTCTGCAACCCTATAGGTGGAACAACAATATGAATTAACCAGTACCCCAGAGCTCGTGTCTCTAGCTGCATATGTAGCAGAAGATGGCCTAGTCGGCCATCATTGGGAAGAGAGGCCCCTTGGTCTTGCAAATGTTATATGCCCCAATACAGGGGAATGCCAGGGCCAAGAAGTGGGAGTGGGTGCGTAGGGGATCGGGGCGGGGGAGGGTATAGGGAACTTTAGTGATAGCATTTGAATTGTAAATGAAGAAAATATCTAATAAAAATGTAAAAAAAAAAAAAAACAGATGTTGACAGCCAATAGCTGGGCAGAAGAGACATAGTTGAGGGTTAGACTTCTCAGGCTTGGGGGAAGAGGAGGACCTCAAGGAGGAAGAAGGTGCAGGAGAAGAGTAAGGAGAAGCCACCATGAGTTAAGAGTTAAACTAGTATGGCCCTGAGGGTTGTCCAACTGGAGCTAAGAGCAGCCCAGATGGAGCATAGTAAATAGTAGTAACTCTGGTTATTGCTGTAAAGAAGATTCTAACAGCATGGAGTTAGGCAGCTGCCCAGCTATTGTGGTGTTTAGAGCTTGTTGTATTAAGGCTGTGGGTGTGTCTTTCATCCAGGAACTCCATAACCAAAAGCTGGGTAGAAACCCCGCTGCCTCCACTCACCAGAGAAATGGTACCTTCGTTAGAGAGAAGGTAGCACAGGCTGGCGGCCTTCCTCACCAGCTGCTCCTGGCTGATCAGGTTGCCTAGGCCTCCAGCAGACCCTGCGGAGCCCCTCTTATTCAAGACTGCGTAGATGCTGCAAGCTGAGGAAATACAGGGAACCTGAAGTCACCAGGTCTGGGTCTCAAAGAGAAACTTTGACTCTTAAATTACCAACAGAACCTAGTAACAAATTTTTAAAAAGTCTGCAGTTGCTGGAGAAATTTAACTACAGCCCCACAGAATCTCTTTCTGTGAAGGCCCAGCTGATGAAAGCTAAGTCTCCTGTTCTCCCCAGAACTCTCTTAACTCACCCCCACAGTAAGAAACTCAGTACTACACAGGGTAATTCAGTAGGCAGCCATTTCACTAGAGTAAACTCCAGTGTCACATTCTCTAGAACAAGGGGCTTGCAGCTAAACCAATCAGGCATCACCAGGAGACCCAGGACCTAAGGTACCTATGATGGCTTCCATGATGAAGACATGAAGTACGCCATTGCTGTAGAAGTTGAGTTCAAAGACTGATGGGACAGTTGTGCTGGGAGTAATAAAAAACTCATCTTTCCTGCTCGTGTGGGTGATTGTGACACAGTTCCCCAGAAGCTGAATAGCATGCATGACTACGTCTTCTGAATTCCCGGAGAAGCCTAGGTCAAAATCTCGAGCTAGGACTTCCTCCTTCATCACAAAGAAGTCTTCCACCAGTGTGGAGAGGTGGATTCCCTACAGAGAGACAAAAATGGATTGTGGTATCAGAAAGCCTGATTTCCCCAGATTTCTTCCTGCTATGGCTGTTAGCAGGACAGCCACAGAGACAGGCCCAGACCAGCAACACAAGCAAGTAGGGAAGGCACTGAGAAGCTGCTCCCCAGAAATGTCACAGACAGATGTCACATCACAAAACTGAGCACAAAGGGAAAGAGAAGCAGCCTGACAGTGTTCGTGCCGAGTGTCCGTGAGGATTCCCTTTGCTTTAAACTCATGTCTCAAAAACTCATTTGAAGAGCATGACAATGAATATGGTGGACGTGGTCTATCCATGACAGAGCTACACAAGCCTATTGTGGGAGAACAGAGGGGCTCTAACATACAGAACAAACTGCCTAGAAACCCTTTTCCTGCAGAACACATACTGTGTCCTGAAATATGCCTTATTTCCGTTAACCGCAGCAACCAGACATGGTATCCTTCCACTCTGTATTTACAGTGCGGCTCTCTCCCTCACTGGGCTGCTGGACTCATTCCACTCTGTATTTACAGTGCGGCTCTCTCCCTCACTGGGCTGCTGGACTCATTCCACTCTGTATTTACAGTGCGGCTCTCTCCCTCACTGGGCTGCTGGACTCATTCCACTCTGTATTTACAGTGCGGCTCTCTCCCTCACTGGGCCGCTGGACTCAGGACAGGTTGCTGACCTTCTTTCTCTGTTCTTCTCCTAGCCTCAGCCTAGAACAGGCTGACAAACACCGAGGCTTCTACCAAAAAGCACAAAGGTGCATTAAGACGTACCTGCCTGTGTCTGTAGAGGAGCAGACAGGCCACAATGTGGGTGGACATGATAGCGCAGGACTTGCTGGCAGCTGGAAAGAAACAGGGTGTTAGCTGGCCTTGCTCTAACTTACATGAGGCCTTGAAAGTGCTTAGCTTTAAACAGAAGCATGTGGAGCTAACCACGTCTTCTACTATAGTTCCTGTAACTGCAGTTTACAGTGGAAATACAACTGGATTTGCCAGTGTCCCGGTACAATGACTTCAGAGCAATCACTAGCCGTGAGGCCACATTTTAAGACAGATCCACCTTCAACCCAGAGCAAATAGACTAGGTCAGTCTATAAAATGTCTTTAATGAAATACCAAGACCCAAAGCACAGGCCCTCTCTGGAGCTCTGAAGGAGCCATGGGATGCACACCAGGGGCTGCAGTCTCCTTTCCTGTCCTTGTGGGTCCCCATGGTGAAAAGCCAGCGTACCCGAGCAGGGAAACAGCAGGTCTGAAGTCACAGCATCAGGCTCCATTAATCCCGTGACCAGTGTCATGCTCAGGCGCTCAAGAGCACCACAGTGCACAGCTTGGAACGTCAGGACAGTCCACACCCACGACTCACACAGCCTTAGATGGGTGGCCACTCAGTACTGAGTAAAAGGCCTCGTGCAGTCAAAGGTGAAAGAGACACCCGCTAAAAGCCCAGACGTCAGACCATGAAATAGGTCAGGCCGTCACAAGCAAGACCCAGTCATCTGGACAGCAGTTCTAAGAAGCAGGAGAAGCAGAGATGAGCACCTGCAGGGTTTGTTGATTTTGAGCCCCATCTACCCCTCACTGTCACTTTCCTGCCAGGATCTTGCCTGTCACAACCTATACAGTAGGTGCTTGATGGTCTCTGAAGAGGAACACCTCCACGGGCCATGTGAGCAGAAAGTGTGGAGCTGTACTTACTGAAGAGAATGTGCTCAGCCAGGTTTGCAATCAGCCTTCGTCGGAAGGCTTCGTCTGCTGTGTTTCTGGACTCGTTACTGGATATGTCTTGATGTTCATCAGCAACGTCATTAGGTCTGAAGAGACAAATCACCCCTCTCAGCCCTGCACTGCAGGTCACTTCTATTTGTGAGATGGTGTCTATTTCTGTTGCCCAGACTAGCTAATATGCACTGTGTGGACAGGGCCAGCCTCCAGCTTGCAGCACGCCTCTTGCCTTCTGATTGTTAGGCTGACATACACAAGGCTAGACCCAGCCTCAGGCTTCGTAAGGCACACAGTACAAAACTAATTTCTAAATTATGAGTAGCTCTGATCACCACACATTTTAAATTTAAATGATAAATAGATCATTTCTCTGGGTTATTTTCCTCTACAATGTAAAGCCTAATATATTTTTTTAGACAGAATACTTCATTTATTAATCACTGAATAGTCTTTGAATATCTCACTTCCAAATTCACGGGCAGAATGAATGCAGAAAGCAAGAGATGTTTTAAAACAGCTGAAAACTCTAAATTTAGAACTTTAAATTACAAAGCATTTTCAGTTCTGGAAAATTCAATTACTAACAAACATTTTCTATGCTTCTCACTTACAATATGTATAACCCAAGCAATCATCAAAAAATAAAATAAAAATCCAGTTCACATATTCAAAAGCATCAATCAAATGATCCAACAAGATTCACAAAAATCAAAAGGCTTTATGCATAATTAAAAACAAAGCCTACACACACACACACACACGCACAAGAGAGAGACAGAGAGAGAGAGAGAGACAAAGAAAAGCAGACACGGTACCAGAGAACGCACATCTTCACATCTTTCATCAAATCAGAAGAATGTTACTGCAATGCGGTATGAGAAAGACCTCTTCCTAAGGCTGACCTGCTGTCCTACACAATCAGGGAAAGTTATGGGAGCCAAGTTCCACGGGGACCCACAGCCTACCTTGAAGGAAGGATCGCTGGTAACAGTGCTTGCTCCAGAGAAAGAGGGGCAGATACAGGTTTCTGACTTTGGCCTTCTAAATATTCCTGGAAAATTAAAAGAAAGAAAATAATCCTTCATAACAACACATTAATTATATTTTGATCTTCAAAAGTTAAAAGGAACTGTTTAAAAAGCAAGCTTTGGGCCTGTGCCTTGGCACACCCTCACCTTCAAGGAAAATGGCTGTGCAAAATCCACTCGGACATAGCCGTAGTTTTTCCGCAGCATTCTGATAACACCTCTTGCCACACTCCAGAGACTCTCGTTCTTCTTGGGCTTGCCCTAAACAGTGAAGAGGGAGGGAGTCCTCACAGTGAAGAGGGAGGGAGTCCTCACAGTGAAGAGGGAGGGAGTCCTGACAGTGAAGAGGGAGGAGTCCTGACAGTGAAGAGGGAGGAGTCCTGACAGTGAAGAGGGAGGAGTCCTGACAGTGAAGAGGGAGGAGTCCTGACAGTGAAGAGGAGGGAGTCCTGACAGTGAAGAGGGAGGAGTCCTGACAGTGAAAAGGAGGGTGTCCTGACAGTGAAGAGGGAGGAGTCCTGACAGTGAAGAGGGAGGGAGTCCTGACAGTGAAGAGGGAGGAGTCCTGACAGTGAAGAGGGAGGAGTCCTCACAGTGAAGAGGGAGGAGTCCTCACAGTGAAGAGGAGGGAGTCCTGACAGTGAAGAGGGAGGGTGTCCTGACAGTGAAGAGGAGGGTGTCCTGCTCTGCTGCGGCTGCTACCCTGTATCCCTCACGTGCAGGAACTGTTGAAAGCCACAGCAGCTAAAATCCCAGGCGTACCTCCTACTTTTTAAAGCCTCGGGTTGTCAAGCACATACTTTGCCCAAAACTTCCACTCTAAGAAAGCAAAGCTGAGCTCCCCTGTACTCGCACTCTGGCACTCTGCTGGTGAGGCCATCTGGTGATGTGGACTCATGAGTAGTGCTTATGAATTGGGTACACTCCAGCTTAAACTATCGGCCACCTTCCCTTAGTATGCACACACCTAAGTGAACCCAAAAGGCTCTAAGCGAAGTGTGTTGAGACTTCTTTCAAAGAGCTATTCTAAAGATAATTTTAGAATTTTGGCTTCTTTAAAAAAGACACAGAAGTACTGTAAGATTATGTTTTCATTTTAATCCCGGGTGTGGCTATGTGGCTGCTTCACATTACGTGCAGCAGCTGACTATGACTTGCCTTGTGCTCTCGCTGGGGCACGGTTTCGCCTGCCACAGGTAATCTGTGTGGTTGTGTGACGTTTGGGATTCCAGGGACTTTCTCAGTATATAAATGCTAGGGCTCCAAGAGGCATGGGGGCTGTTGGTTGGTTGCTGTGGTCATGGTTGTTAAATAGTCATGCACAAAGAAGAAGATATCCTGACATCAAAGATCAAATTCGCCCCAAGGAACTCGACATTCCTAATCAGCAGGAAGTAGGTGAAGGATGATACCCCGCCCCTTTCCTTTCTACCCTTTTTTTTCTCTCCTATCAAGTGAGGGGGTGAAAGGATGAAAGGGAAGGGTGGGAAAAGGTGGAAGAAAGAACCCACAAAGTAGCAAAAGATAAGCCATGCATGTGATTTCCTCACACAGTGGAACATCTCCCCACTGTGAAGTCTCAACTGCGTGCAGCAACATGGCCAACCCTCGCAAATGCTTGTGCTCACAAGGTATTCAGATACCAAAGAACTGCACACGTTATTATTATATAAAGTTCAACCGTGGGGAAAACCAATATTCTTATAAGAGGTTAGACACGTGGCTTTCCCGAAGGAGGCTAACAGGAGGGGAACCCGTAAGATTTCTGGTCCTAGCCGGGTGTGGTGGCACACGCCTTTAATCCCAGCACTCGGGAGGCAGAGGCAGGCGGATTTCTGAGTACGAGGCCAGCCTGGTCTACAAAGTGAGTTCCAGGACAGCCAGAGCTACACAGAGAAACCCTGTCTTGAAAATAAAAAAAAAATAAAAAAAAAAAAAAAGATTTCTGGTCCTGATAATATCAATCCTTAACCTAGGTGCTAGTCACATAGATGAGCTCATTTTGATATAATCTAAGTGCTTATGACTAGCGCATCCTTTGGTAAAAATTTACTGAAAAAAAAAAATTCTTCCCATTTCTCGGATTGGTTTGCCATTGCCAGTCTTCAGGCTTCACTAAAATTCACAGAGACCGAAAGGAGAACACCACATGAGACTCTCACAGCTGACAAACCAGATGAAGGCAACTCAGCATGCCCACCCAGGCAGGTTCCAGAAAGGCAACCAAAACCTTGTTTAGCAACGTGCCATTATTGGATGATTAGCACAACGGTGTCATTAAATATATAAAACCTTGAGAGGCCCAGACCCAGGCCGGCTCCTTACCAACTGCTCGCCATTGTAGTGACCTTCAATTATGCGATCATATGAGATGCCCACGGGTATGACGAGGATGTCAGGGATGGTGTTGGAAGACAGAGTATCCACTACCACTGACAGGAGCCCTGCCCGGGCACAGGAGGTCTTGCCGCTGCGGGAGCGGGTGCCTTCCAGGAAGATCTCCAGGAACTGCTGCTGTCGGAGGAGTTCAACTACATGCTGAGATACAAGAAAATCAGACATGAGCATGAGACTGAGCAACTCAGGTGAGTGTAGGACAGTTAAATCCTAGGACACAGCACAGAAAACCATTGTAACTCCACCACTGACCTAACATTTTCCACATCCATTACAGACAGGGATCCCAACACGGCTGTGCCTGGGTGATCACACACAATGATCACCCACATTACATCCAGGGATCCCAGCACGGCTGTGCCTGGGTGATCACACACAACAATCACCCACATTACATCCAGGGATCCCAGCACGGCTGTGCCTGGGTGATCACACACAACAATCGCCCACATTACATCCAGGGATCCCAGCATGGCTGTGCCTGGGTGATCAC
>CACVCL010030717.1:0-43172 GCA_902729485.2 Mus minutoides
TGGTTACTTACAATTGCTGCCTTCTATAGAAGATTACTCTTGGCAATGTGGAAGCTTTCTTTTCAGTATGCTGTGTGCTCTTCCTGAGAAATCAATGACAGATAAGGAGGTAAGGAAGCAAGCTCCTAACTCCAAAATGGAACAATTCTGTGTCAACATTTTTAAAAGCAAAAGACCCATGGAATCAAATCAGGAATTCCGTATTAATTCAGAAGTACATTGAGTTGTACTAAATTCAATTACTATGTTCAAAGTATTATCTTCAAGAATACATCCAACTTTTATAGGTACAGATATTAGAAAAGGAAGTAGCAAGCAATCTGAGGTGTGGGGGTTGCAGGTAGAAAGCGACTGTCAAGGACAGCCCCGAGGTTTCTAGAAGACAGGTTTGAAAGCAGAGAGAACCATAAGTAAAGGAGCACTAAAGAGGTAAAAATGTTCAATAACTGACAACAAAGATCCCAATGAAAGAAGAGTATATATGACTGTGACTTTAGAAAGAGCAAGTTAGTGTTTTACTGAAGCGCTTCTTGTGAAACTCATATCTGTCCTTAGACTTTGAACCTTATATAACTGATCTATGGAGTTGAAAGCCCAGGTACTTATATAAAGATGACTTTGTGAAATATAGCTTTGTGAATTTTAGCTTTAATGTCCAGCGACATGCTGGGGCTTGGCCTTGAAATACTCATGGAGGCTTGGCAACATCTGAAATGCTGATGGTACGTATTAAATCCTTTGGGAAAAGTTTAATTTCAGATTTTGTTTCTCAAATGTAATATTGCTCTGGAGACTTCATTGAAACTAGATGTAAGTCATATGAGAGTGGATCTCCAGGCATTGACCATGTATGAATTCCATATGTTCGCAGCATGCCCCCTCTACACACAGCAGAGCTCTGTGCAGCTCCACCCAGCACAGAATGTTCTGTTCCTTCTGCAGGGTCTGTCTCAATGTTTAAACAATACTACTTCAAACAAACAAACAAACAAACAAACAAGAAAACAAACAAACCTTCCTATTAAAACTAAGTACATTTACTTTTATTGAATTTCACACTAGTTCATTCAACACATAATTCAATAAAATCTGTTGATATTTATGTTTTCAGATAGTATTAATGGTAAATCCAACTGCCCCAGTGATAGAACTCTTTTGCCTTTATCCACCTTTCTTATTGGAAATTTTAATAAACATGCTCATCAATGAATTATTGATCATTAAAATTAAGAGCTGAGAACATTTTGAGTTAGGTAAAAATTGAAAAATCTACAGTCTTTATGTTTTCTGTATACTTTCTTTATTCATGTTTATTTTCCAGTCACATGATCCAAGCTTCCAAATAAAGTCTTTAGATAATCAGTCTATATGAACCTCCCCTTTCTTTATAGTATTGCAAAGGATTGAGGACAAAAGGGACAGAGGAGCAGGCAGATTGGGAAATACACAATGGAAGTAGAGCCAAAAGGAAATATGACATAATGGAATGTGTACTTTTTAGTTTTTAAAATTTATTTCACTTTACATGAACTAGCAAAACAACAAGCAAAAATTGTAACCTTGGGAAGAAATATATTCTGAATTTATAGCCTATTTGCCTTAATAAATGTCATCTCCTCAGGCAAAAACAGGACTGGATGGAGAAAAATTCTCAGTGCAGTCCCTGCAAGCTCACTTGACCATTGGCGGCTTATTTACTCAAGCTCAGTGGAGATATATATAAACAAACAAACAAACTAACTAACTAACCTCCTTATTAAAACTAAGTACCTTTACTTTTATTGAATTTTTACTTTTATTAAATATATATATTGGCACTGCCAACTCTTTTCCCATTGAGAGATATCTGCCTTTCATTATGCATCTCTGCTTTCTCTGACTAAAAAGAGTATTCAGTGCATATGTAAATGCTTTTAAAAAGGAAGATTTATGTACAAAAAGACATATTTCTTTCTCAATTAATGTTGACATGAATGACATTTGTTGAAACAGAAAATACAAGTAAATATTTGCTTTCATTGTGAATATGACTCATTTGCTATTATGCAGTTTTTATGAATAGATAAATTCTTTGCTTATTCATGTCTGATGTAAGGAATCCCTTAATATGTTTAAGCATTGTTTACAACATACTACCCTGAAATAATTATAATTACTTTTTAAGTAAATTTGAACTCAAGTGAAGATCATTTAGGTAAATTCATATATACACTCCAGTTTTCTAACATGTGTACATTAAGTCCTATTTACTAATAATTTCCTTTAATGAATATGTAATTCATATTTAATAATATTTTGGTGTCCCCAAATTGATTCATACAAATTAGAAACATCACACTAATATGGCACACAGTCAAATTATTCTACAACAATATTCACATTAACTCTACATTTATTGAACAATCTAAAAGTCATATCTTCAAGTTGAATGTGCTTAGTATAGTAATGACAAGGCAGAAGTAAATGATTTAACAGCCTTGGTAAGCCCAACAAAGTAAATGAACAGAAACCAGAGACTGTCTACATTGTAGAAACAGTTATAAAGTGTTAAACATAGTGAGCTTTTTTAAAAATTTGTTGTAACCAAACAAACCAACCAGTAACATTAATATTATGGGACTATAGGAAGATTTCTTTCTCTTCTTAAAAAAAATAAATATAATGAAACTGATACCTATTCTTAAATGTAACTGTCTTGGCTTAGGCTAGACACAATGTGTTTTAATTATAGTTTAATTTAATTTATTTTATTTTATTTAGTGAATTTTGTAGAAAAGTGGTTTCTAATATGACTAAATTTTTCTGACTTCAGTCTTTCAATCATAAGATCTATGACAAACATTTAATGAATATATATGCATCTGCTGAAGCTGAAATATATATATAGGCCACCATCTCTAACACGGAAACGATAATAGAATCAGTTTTTAATTCCATCTTGAAATTGATAGTCATAAGAGTGATTGATGCTTTTTAAATTACTTCTTGAAAAACATTTCATTATATTTATTACTTATGGATTAAGATTTGTATACTGTTATTGCCTGAGATAAATGTGCAATTTTATGGAGTATATATTCATATTATAGCACACAGTTTTCAACATATGACTTTGGGTGGAAAATTTTCATTCAAAGTATTACTTTATTTGAATAAGAATTGTATCCTAAAGACATACTCTGTATATGACAAAATCAAATGTTTTTGATTTCTAATTATAAGTAGGATATGTTTCTATTCTTGATTACTGTGAATTGTTTTAACTTTTTTTCTGTAATGTTATAACTATTCTAGTTTTCATTTATAAGGAAGGAAAGGATAAAAAAGTTGTTTGATTGTGCTCGCTTCGGCAGCACATATACTAAAGTTGTTTGATAACAATATTTTTATTAACTAGCAATGTTTATTATGTTAAAATATCTTATTAAATGTGCAATCTAGCCACTGGGTAATGAAATGATGCCAGATGAGAGCAATCGAGGAAAGAATAAAACCTAACTGAAGGTGTAGTTGGGAAGGGCTGATACTTTAATCCGGAAAACCGAAGAATAGTTTAGTCAAAGAGACGGATGCAAGGAAAGGATACACAACCGAGAAGCCATTTGCTCTGAGACCCTACCTCATAATTAAATGTTGCTTGGTTTGGTGTTCAGGCGACAAGCAAAAAAAAAAAAAAAAAGTCCCAACCCAATCAAATTAATACCAAGGCCAAGATCAAGACCAACACCAAGACAAAAATCACTACAACCAGCAGCAGCAGCAGCAGCAGCAGCAAAGTCTCCCAGGATCCAGTTTTTAAGAACACCTTCTGATTCCTTTAAAACTGTTTGTCCCAACTGGAGGCAACAACTAAGGGTTTCTTTTGGCAGGGCCAATGAGGTGAAGACTCGTTGAAGTCTGACATATGAAAGAATCACACATATCAAGAGAAAACTTTTAATCATGGGTATTTGATACAAATGGAGCCTCCTCGGAGACCATAAAGTCAACATAAATTGGTTTTGCTTGCTTAGAAAATGTAGTTTACTAAAAGAACTGAAAAAGGTGATATTGCTCTCTACAGAAGACTGAAAGCTGTTTTAATTGTCTGATGCGCGATGACCTAGAGTTAGGACTTAAGTAATTAGGTGTGGAAGCAGAATCTAAGTAAAAGGAGTTACATGGCTCATTGAAGATTTTAAAACAGAATTACAAATTAAGTAAGGGAAAAAAAATTCTGGATTTTTTTTTTTGTCCTTGCTTAGACAAAAAAACCATAATTCCTAAGTTTAAGAAAACTTTTCAATTGATAGTATTTTTTATAAGAAACAATGCTGAGTTTTGATAACCTTAGGTCAAGTCCCACTGATGAGCCTTTTATATGCCAATATGAGGCTTAACAAATGGTAATATGAACATTTCTTCCTCAAATTGAAAGGCAACTCATGCACTAGTATGAGACTTATTATGCTAATTTAAGTTAGTATGATAAACCTTATCATACTATAATTGATAAGGCATGGTTGTGATTGCTTCTTCAGTTTTAAAACTTCCAAGGGACCACTACACACTCAGGCATGGGAGATGAATAATCATTTTCTGAAATTTTATGTTTAATTAGAAAGTGTCATTTAAAAGGAAAATACTAGAGTTTTGCTTGGTACTTTCTAAGATATACATGTAATACATATAAAACTGAATTTATTATGAGTAAAACATAAGCAGAATGCTGGATGAACTTTGGGAGGCAGGGAAAATTCTTCAAATTTCTAAACCCCAAAAGAATGAAAGGAACACAGGTTTTATAAGAATATGGTTATGGTCATGTAACTCAGTCACAATGTTTTAACATTCTTATTTTCTCATGAAAGTTAATATAATGAGGTTTAGAGCAAATCTCTTTATGTACTGTATGGAAGTCTCACCTGTCAATAAAAAGCTGCTGGTCTATGAGCTGAGGCAGGAAATATAAAGTGGGAGTTTTGGTAGGGAGAGAGGAACCCCGGGATAGAGTTAGGTGCATGAAGAGATTCGATCAGAACTCTGAGAAGACAGACAGATGAAACTGAGGAGAGGCAACAAGTTACGTGGCAGTCATAGATTAGAATAAAGGGGTTGGTTAAGTTACTAGGTAGCTGAAGAACAAGCCCATGTTTATGGCTTAGGCATTTATTCATAAATACAGTCTCACAGTCAATATTTTGGGCGCTGGGACGTGGACAGAAAAGCCTGCATTTATAGTTATTGATAGAACCAGTGCCCTGTTCTTGTTTTTCTGCTTCCTAGTTGTACTGGCTGGTTTTGTGTGTCAACTTGACACAGGCTGGAGTTAGCACAGAGAAAAGAGCTTCAGTTGGGGAAGTGCCTCCATGAGATCCAGCTGTAAGGCATTTTCTCAATTAGTGTTCAAGGGGGAGGGCCCCTTGTAGGTGGTACCATCTTTGGGCTGGTAGTCTTGGGTTCTATAAGAAAGCAAGCTGAGTAAGCCAGTGGAAGCAAGCCAGTACGTGACATCCCTCCATGGCCTCTGCATCAGCTTCTGCTTCCTGACCTGCTTGAGTTCCAGTCCTGACATCCTTTGGTGATTAACAGCAATGTGGAAAGTGTAAGCTGAATAAACCCTTTCCTCCCCAATTTGCTTCTTGGTCATGATGTTTGTGTAAGAATAGAAACCCTGACTAAGACACTAGTTTTTGGTTCTTTTTATTTTCTCAAATACTGGGGGCTCCGATATTTCTGTTTTTTTCTGAACAACAGATGCCACAGATGTCTGTCTTTGTTGATACGAAAGATTAAGCAGTTTTCCCTGTTTGCACCACTGTGTGTACAAATGATGTTGTGTAGTTTGGAATGGGTGTACTTTGCCATGATAAATTCTGTCCCATATATGTCTATATATATGGAATGGGTTGGAGAGCTCTTCCTTATCCTCATGGCATCTTGAGTTCTGTTCATTGCACACATCCTTATCCTCATGGCATCTTGAGTTCTGTTCATTGCACACATCCATTTGGATGAAATTGTTGTCTTCTACACTGGACCTTGAGACTTGTAAGAATCACAGCCTATTCAGCTTAAATCCCTGGCACTTCATAAAATACTTGGATCAGAATAGAAAGTTCTGAAGAGTTTGATGGAATAGGAGATTTCAGTCAGTTTGGCTGTTTATGATTAATGTTCAGTTATACAGCTTTCTAAAAGGAACTAAAATTCTAATATCTCCTCAAGAAAACTCTCATGCTCAGTTCTGGCTTCCAGCCCATTCAATATCCACTCTTATAACTTAAGTACAATTCATGCTGTACAACCAGCATGGAATTTTTATCTTGACTTCCTCCGAGAATATAACAATGCTATTACCCACAAATATGTATTTTTATAAGCTATTAGTGATAGTTAAAATTTACTTAAGCTAGATATTCCTTTAAATGGCATCGTGGTTGAAGTATAACTATTACTTTAAGAATAAAAGCTTAAGCAAATAATTAGGATTATTAGATAAATATATAAATAAAAATTTATGCTTTATAATAAGGAAATAACAGAGGCAAAGTGCAATGAAAATGGCTTTGTGGTACTTGCTGATACTTTTAAATGATACAATCAATATAATTTGGGCTATTTTTTTTTTTAGGACTTACATTTTTTCTGTAGAAATTTCCTTTATAACTTTATATTAAGCATATAAGATAAATATGTTTTGCTTACATATTCTAAGATGTGAAAGTATGGATCATTTTCTTAGTACACAAAGCCTAATCTTCCACCCATTAAAGCATAGGTCAAAAGATCCTTTCAACTTTCCTTTTAAGGAGCCTTTGACAACCTCCAATATAATCATATAGGGAATTATATTCTGACTATGACAAAGAGATTAGAATACAGAAACAGAAGCTAATTATGTGTTGGTAGATGGGGCCAGAGTAAGCAAATATTTGATGTAACATTTTTATTTTGCTCACAGTCCCCCTCATTTACAAGGGTCTACTTCTCCCAGGACACGTTGATATTACTTCCTTTATGTTGACACCTACTTTTTCTCAATATTTATGTGAGCTATCTTGAGGGCATTAATGTTTTCCTGCTTGTTTTGGTGGCATTTAACCAGCAAAGGTGTACGCCAAGCAGATTTCTGAGAGTGAAGGTGTGAGTTATTTTGCTCATGGCTCTGCTTCTCATCCTTGCCAATGCTGTAGCCCATTTCACATAGCTCCTCATGTTGTGGTAACCCCCAACCATAAATTTACTTTTGTTTATACTTCATAACTGTAGTTTTGCTTTTGTTATGAATCATAAAGTAAATACCTGTGTTTTCCGATGGTCTTAGGTGACCTTTGTGAAAGGGTCTCTTGACTCCCAAAGGGGTTGTGACCCACAGGTTGAGAACTGCTGCTCCATGGGAATAATGAGGTGATTCATGACAAATGAGAAGAAGAGACGCCTGCAGTTCACAGAAAAAGAAAAAGAATATGCTTAAAGAAGTTCCTAGGGTCTGAGAGATCTTGGGCATCCAGGTTAGTTGAGACTGCTGGTCTTCCTATGGGGTCGCCCTCCTCCTCAGCTTCTTCCAACCTTTTCCTAATTCAACCACTGTGGCTTTGGCCATTGGTTGGGTGTAAGCGTCTGCATTTGACTCTTTCAGCTACTTGTTGGGCGTTTCAGAGGGCAGTCATGATAGTTCCCTGTTTGTAAGCACACCATTGCATCAGAAATAGTGTCAGGGATTAGAACTTCCCCCTGAGCTGGATCCCAATTTTGGCCTGTCAATGGACCTTTTTTTTTTTTTTTTTTTTTTTTTGATTCCTCTTTATTTTTGTTCCTGCAGTTCTTTCAAACAGGAAAAATCCTGGGTCAGAGTTTTTGACTGTTGGATGCTCACCCCATCCCTCACTTGATGTCCTGTCTTTCTACTAGAGATGGACTCTACAAATTCCCTCTCCCCATTGTGGCTCAGAGGGAGGCTCCAAACCCTGACACCATTTCTGATGCAACTTCTGAAACTAAAATAAATAAATAAATAAATAAATAAATAAATAAAGCTCTTTATATGGTTTTATTAGAGTTTGTATTTTGTTGAAATAAAATATTAGCTTCAATATTATAATGGTTACTTATATTAAAAATTATAATTAATATAATATTCTATTCACTAGTTCAATTACATGACTAGCAACATTAGAAAGAAATACTTATTGTTAGTTATTATAATGTGGACATAGAAAAGCTTTAATATATGAATGCTTAAAACATAAAAACAAAACTTGAAAAGTCATCAGAGTATGAGCAAGATATATGCATACATAGAATAAAGAAATAATTGCTCCAAGTTTTAGTTCCTTATATTCATAAATAATGTTCATGTTATTGAAGCGATAATTGCATTGACAGGTGAACTACTGGGCATATACTCTTGAGAGGACTTTTCATTTTAGATAAATTTTTATCTTTTGTAAACAAATAGTTGAAGGAGGTAATAAAATATCTCTAAAATGATGTAAGAAAGGTTTTCATATAACACACACACAGGCTCACAGACACACATACACATGCACATATACACGCATGCACACATGCATTCTAGGGTATTCAAGTCTACCTAAGGCAAATAATCCAGGTTCATACAACCAAAAACACAATCACCATTTAATTCCATAAGTGTATATGACATTATCAGGCATAAGAATCCAAATAAACACTTCCATTCAAATGGAAAAATAGTAACGCCACAGTTCAACATAGAAGTGGATTGATGGCTCAATGGATAAGAGCAATTCCCGTGCAAACATGCAGATTGGGCTTAAGCCCTCAGAAACTCACATACAAAGCTGGGCAGAGTTGTTGTTGACTCTATCCCAGCATTGTAACAGAATGAGGAGGGTGGATTATTTAAGTTCAGATTCAGGGACAGACCCTGCTTCAAGGCAATAAGGTGACACCTAATGGAGGAGGACGCCAGTTGTCCTCCTCTGGCCTTCACATGAGGATCCACCACACACACATACACCTCTCCTCACACACACTCATCAGGATCTATTCTGAGGAAGACTCTTTTTTTTTTTTTTTTAAATTTCCTCTCCTGATTCCAGATGATTCACGCTTTGGAGGATGCAACATCCTTGGGAAGAGTAATTAGATTTCCCAGCATGGTTTCTGCCTTAGACAGCTCAGAACCCAAAGGCAATAAGTACTTTTACCCTGGGATGATGACACCTTAGACAATGCAAATCATTTACATTGAATCTTATTTTTGATTAAAATATCATTTCCTACCCTCAGTCCTCTGCTTGAAATTCTAGCCTTTATCTTGTTATGGAACCTACATACACACACTCACTCGCACATGCATCCATACGTGCAGGCCTGTGTTCCTAAATATGTAGTTCATTTAGTGTTTTCTGTGTCTATATGATTTCAGGGGTGACCACATCATATTGGATAACGAATCAGAGGGTTCATACCTGGGGGAGACTATTTCTTCTACTTTCAGCATTTCTTAGTCGCCTGTTTTTTGTTTGTTTGTTTTGCTATGGGTTGAACTTTGTCTGCATGTCTATTGATGTTGTACTTGTTCAAATATTGTTTAGGGTGCCATATTTTTTTCAAGATCATGGCTGAAGCTGCCCTGTCAGGTCTAGGACATAAAACATCGAAGGGGACTTTCTGGTCTTCTGGATATCATAGTCTTCCTTTCTGTGATATTTCCCGAGCCATGGGTGCAGAAATTGTGCTATAGATATAGGCACTGGGACTGGCCACCCTATATTAACATGTTCTCTACATTTTGACTGGTTGTGGTTTCTGTAAGTGTCTCCACCTGCTGCAGAGTTGTTTCTTTGATAAGGGATGCACTTAGTGGTGGATATAAGTATTTTGCATAATAATAAGCATTTTAAATACAGTTACTAATATAGTGGTTTAGGAAAGTAGCAGCAGATGTTCAAAACCTCCTAGAGTCTTAGAGGTGGGAGGAAAGTCCGTATTGCTGAAGGAAGGCATCATGGGCTTCTGATGTAAGAAAAACTCAGCAGAAGCAAATTGGAGATATGACTTGAAAGCTTTCTCTTTGAAGACTAGATATGTTGCCAGAATCTGCTAGCCAAACTTTCAAGGAAGTAAAACAGCCAACAGTCCTACCCAATTTTGAACAACAACGATGACCAGCATGAAATTACATCAATGGATGTAGTAGTGATGCCCATATCTCAGATGAAACCAACAGCTTCTCTGATTGGATGTGAGGTCTGCTCAGCAAGAAAGATATCACACCTGTTACGTGCCACCGACTCAGCTCCCCAGGGATAGCAGAGTTGTGGATCTTAGCGAAGATTCCAAATCTATAAGAGAAAGATGGCAAAGAACACTCTGATCTCATAAGGGACCATGGATCAATAACAATACATGTATCTCCTTCTCCTTACAAGTATACATATATGCATCTAATGTATATCTTAAAATAATAAGAGGCTTTTTAAGAGGTTTTTTTTTCCCTAAACTGTAGTTTTATTCAGTATGAGTGCCAGTTAGATATAATGGCCCAAAGAATTTCTCTTTTTATATTTTTTTTATTATGGTAAATGAAAAGCACTTTTATTTTCAAACTCTACAGTTTTCAGAGTGTCTGTGAATTTTTCTTTAGTGTTTAGTTGTAAACAGAGTGATTCTAACTTTAACCAATGAAGAAAATAAATTAGTCCGTGTCGGGAATATTCTGCTTCAAAGTCTAAAGTTCATTATATGTGTTCTCTGTGTTCCAGGTCACCATAGTGTGCTTATTATTGTCAATTTTAGAGTCTAAATATAGATTGCAGTCCAGTAGCAGTTTGTTGAAGAGAAAAAAACAACAACAACAAAAAACAGTGTTAGGATTCACTTTATTCCAACAGTTTTGCTGTGATAGAAAACCAACTTCCAAATCCCAGTGGCTTACAAGAACAAACACATATTCTTGCTGTCTCACATATTATTTATATCTTGCTGACTGCAGTCAGCTCCACTTGTCTTCTTACTCAGCCATCTGAGCTGGAGCATCAGCCCCTATTTGGGTTAAGTTGCTCCCAGAGAAGAAGGCAGAGATGGTAAAGAGGTTGAGCAAATCATGAAGTCATACTTCAAGCTTCTGTTTGGAAAGATGTAGCCTTCTGTGCTTACCTTCCATCCACTCATACATCACTGCATCTGTGTTCAAGAAAAGGTGGAAATATTTTGAAATTAAAGTAGAATCTTACAACCTTGCTTTGCTGTGTTAAGATCCTTTATCACAAAAATTTCTTGTATCATAAGAAAATTTTCATTGAATACTAGACAGGCTATAGAAGTGAGACAGTCAGATTTTTAAGATCTGCAATGGATACCCATCTACAAACCAGATGGAATTATATCATGGGTAATAATAATCAGAATAATGCCCACTCCCTGATGCTTTTGGTGAGGATTAATGAAACAATTTCTACTCTAGTCAATACTCACCAAACCTACATAAAACACTGTCATGACATCACTACTCAGACATATATCTAACTTATATTCAGGACTCTTGTGCATATTTTAGCTTATGTAATACATTCATAATAGACATACTATTTTGAATTGAGTTCCATATGAAGGTATGCATTTATGCACTGCGCTTCTTGCCTTGGTGAGCACTGCATGAATGACAGCTCTTGCTGATGTCATTTTGATTCTATATGAGGCAGAGCTCTGGGGGCTTGAGATACAGAAGTGAATAGAACAAATAAATTCTCCTCCGATTACTGAGTTGAGCAAGGACCTAAAAAAAAAAAAAAACTCCACTCACAAATGTATTAGGATGTAACAGGTCATCACCTATCTAAAATTAATTCCTCCTCAAATTTTACCCAAATCAGTCAATCCAAAAGAATCCAGATGGGGAGTGCCATCTTGGAGGAGCACGCTGTGGCAGTCTGAATGACTTCCATAGGCTCAAGTGATGGAATTGTTAGGGAAGGATTAGGAGGCATGGCTTTGTTGGAGGAGGTGTTGGGGAAGGGGGTAGGCTCTGAGGTTTCAAAAGACCAGTACGGATTCCAATGTACTTCTCTGCCGACTACTTCTGTTTTAATATGTGAGCTCTCTGCCATTACTCCACCATGCCTTTGTTCCACCATTATGGATCAAGCTTCATACAAATTATACGCCCAATTAAATGTTTTCTTCTGTAAGTTACCGTGGTTGTAGTGTTTTATTACAGAAAAGTAACTAAGCTTCTCCTTCTATATTGAAACTGAAAATAAAAACACCTAAAGTATAGATAAAAAAAAAAAGATCTGCAATGGAATATTTTATTCATCAGTATCTGCTGCTAACTGCAGTGTATTTAGTACCTTCTGCATGCTCTTTTGCTTTTATATCACATTGCTATGATTGAGTTAAAAAAAATGCATATGTCAGTGTGGTTGCCTTCAAAACCTTGATTCGTGAAAGATGGGTGTCTTTAGAATTTATTTATTTATTCATTATTTCTTAGGGGTTGAAAATATTCAAAAACGGGGAAAGGGTGAGAAAAAAATCCCAGATCTCCAGTTGCAATATCTTTACACACAAAACTGAGAAGATAAGAAGACAGAATATTATACTAACTTCAACAGGTTTGCAAATGCACTAAAGTAATTCCTTCCTTTTTATCAACAGCCACATGCACATTATAAGGCACAGTGCTGACTTTACAACAACTTTTCTCTTAAGCAAACCGAAGAAACTCACAGAGATTGGCATTCTTGGCATTAGACATTGGGGAAACTAAAACTATCACTTCTGCTTCCATCTCCAAGTAGGTGGAGGTCCCATTCTATGAGAAGAATGGTATTCTCTCTGACTTTAGGTAATTATTGTGATACTCAACACTTCAAATGAAAATATCATTTCTATTCTGAAAGGAAATTAAGTGGGTGAATAAAATTAACAAATTAAATGATATTAATTTCATTTTGCCAGAATTAAATGAGTTGTTACCCATTTAACAAGACTTGATGAAAAGCATTCTGACCACCAATACTTGTTTTGGATTTGATCGGTAGTTCTCAACCTTCCCAATGCTGTGATCCTTTAAGACAGTTTCTCAGGTTGGGGTGACGTCATGATTATAAAATTTCCTTTGTTGCTACTTCTTAACTGTAATTTTGCTACTGTTATAAATTGTAGCATGTTTCTGGAGCTGGAGGTTTGCCAAAGGGGTGAAAAAAGCAGGTTGTGAGCAGCTGGGCTAGATTAATTGATGTTAGGCTACTTTGTGTGTTCCTCATTCCTACACCATCTTCTTCACTCTGTGTTTTAGCAATCACTCTCAGAGGAGTTATGTAATCAATAGGAGACATGGCAAGAATGAATGTAAATGATTTCATGATCTAATTTTGGGTAAGTGATTTCTTTTTTATTCTTCTTGTTTTTTCTTATTTACATCTTCAAATAACGAAAAGCACTGAAACACTACAAAACTGTGCCTGCCCCCAACCCCTGTTTTCTATTTCTGAGACAGGATGAAGGCTATAGCATCATAATTATACTTAGGCCCTTAAAGATGATGCCTTTCTGGCTTTGGAATGTATGAGTAAAGGCTGCATTGTAACTATGCTGTAATTCATTTCAGTCCTAAGAAAAACTGTAAGTCACAGACTAAACCAGTCTCTCCAATAATGTTTGAGTAACCTTTAGTTTTGTTTAAAAAATGAAGTAGGAATGGAACTGGAGCAAAAACGCAATAAATTTTAAACCATTACCACTAAAACATGTATTATTTCTAGCACATGTATGATTTATTGCTAAAGATGAATTTGTTTTTTAGGAGAAAGCAAATACCAATTATGATGCCTTTCACAGCCAGCATGGATGGAAGATTTCTAAAATGAAGGACAAGAAGATATTCAACCACATGTGACTAAGAGCTTAGATCTCAATTAGATCTCAGGAAATACAATCATTCTTTAATTAGTCAGCCTGTCAAACCATGTTGCTCCCTAAATAGGGAACTTATTAGCCAACTGTCACAATTCTCTTAAGCTTCTGGCGACTCATTTTGAAACTCCTGACTTGGATTTGATTTGGAAAACAAGCATTAAGAATCTGGGGCACCTGTTATGCAGTGTGAGAACGCTCTTTTCAGTCCTTCCTCTTACAGTGCCAGAGGGAACTCTAAATGTAATTCTGTCTCCATGACTGACCAGCTCAAGAATTTCTGTGGAACCAAGCTAGAGTTCTATATTTAACTTCTGCAGGCTTTATAGGAAAATGCTTTGAAAACACTGTCTTCAGAATGTCACAATAGTAGTCTTCTGACATCAAGTGCATGACTTATAATTATCCCACGCTAATTGTATCTCCACATATGTAACTCGGCATAGGGAGCCACGTGAACAAAAGGAGCTATTTACTGTTAGTGAGGCTTCTGTATAGGCACCACCTTTTAATAATCCTGGTTCAAATACTCAGAAAAATACAAGGCAGAGGCCCAGGTGAAATGCCTCTGAGATGAGGGTAGCAGGTGCTCTAACACAGAGTGGCTAAGACTTTGACACATTCACATTTGATCTGATTAGAACTTAGATTTGCAAGTTTTTCCCCTCATATAAATGAATTATAATTTTGTTTACGGTCCCTACTACAACAATAATGTTATAGTAGCTCTAAGCAAGTTGAGTGCTTTCAAATACTTCTTACTTAGTACGTGTCGGAATAATAGAGGTTCAGGAAGGTCAGTGTTGCAGATCCCATAAATGGTCAGCAGGGTAATATGGTTGGGAATTGTCTTCTCCATTTATACTTTGTGATCTGGCTCTACCAGATTTACACAATTTGGTATCCTATCTTCTTATTCATGGTCTTCAAAATCACATGCTTGCCAAAACACTGACTCTTACCATGCCATTTCGATCCCCTTCCTCCAGCCACTTCCAGCTCCCTCACCTCCATGCCTACTCCCATAGGGACAGAGTCCCTGGTCTCCATCTTGAAGCATTTATGATTTGGGAGGAACTCTAGAGTCAGAGTACAAAGAATATTTTGACAAATCACTCACTTTGTAGCTATGGAACATCAGAAACATCTTTAACTCTCTTTTGAAAATTAGCTTGTCGGTCATCAATGGGAGGAGAGACCTTCAGTCCTATGAAGGCTCTATGCCCCAGTGTAGGGGAATGCCAGGGCCAGGAAGCCAGAGTGGGTGGGTTGATGAATAGGGGGAGTGGGGAAGTGGATAGGGAGTTTTAGGATGGGAAACCAGAAAGGGGATAACAACTGAAATGTAAATAAAGAAAATATCTAATAAAAATGAAAATTAGCTTATCAATAATTTTCCTGTTAACTCTGTGATAATAATTGAGACAATAGAAGTAAACCCCTCATAGAGCACTTAAAAAATAGGGGTTTGTAGTAATTTGTCTTACTACTATTACAATTGTCTTAATTGGGGTTATACTGTTGTGACGAGACACAATGACCAAGAAAACTCTTATAAGGACAACATTTAATTGGGGCTGATTTATAGGTTCAGAGGTTCAGTCCATTATCAAGGCAGGAGCATGGCAGTGTCCAGGCAGGTATGGTGCAGTAGGAGCTGAGAGTTCTACATCTTCATCTGAAGGCCAATAGGAGAAGATTGACTTCCAGGCAGCTAGGACTAGGGTCTTAAAGCCCACACCCATAGTGAAGCACCTACTCTAACAGGGCCACACCTCCTAATACTGCCACTCTTTGTATCAAGCGTTTACAAATCATCACAACAATCAACCACTGAATCTTGGCATCTGTGTCCTTATAGTTGGAAGCATCTGCTAAGTTTATGATGAACATGATCAATTCACCCAATTGTTTTTCCATTCACATTATTGTCGGTAGCTTTTCTTGTGGACTCCAGTTGTGCATCTTCATGGTGTTTTAAGGTCTATGTGTAATAGCATTTATTATGTAAATTTCAATATATCCATCATGAAATTAGACAGTCCTTACAATTAAATTGGAATATGTGTTTCTTGTAATATCTAGTCCTAAAAAGAGTATAACATAGTATTATACTCCTATGTTTATCCTAGGGAAATACATTGTTTATTTTAAGTATTCAAGATTTTTGTCAGCTCAGAACTAATGATTTTAAGACAGGAATTACCATTTTATTAGAGCATTAAAGTAAACATTTAGTAGAATCCACTAATTTATCAGCTATCTTCTAGTAGTGATATTGAGTTCTAGCCAGTTCATTGATGCAAGCAATAAATTACTAATAATTTTTCTTGTAAATACAGAATAAGACTTTGGTGTGGCCAGAAGTCACCTGGAACTTGTTAACATATAGATCCTGATTCAGTACTTCTTTGACGGTGTACAAGCTGATTTTGTGTATCAACTTTATACAAGCTGGAGTTATCACAGAGATAGGAGTCTCTCTCAAGGAAATGCCTCCATGAAATCCAGCTGTAAGACATTTTCTCAATTAGTGATCAAGGAGTAAAGGCTTGTGGGTGGTACCATCCCTAGGCTGGTAGTCCTGGGTTCTATAAGAAACCAGACTGAGCAAGCCAAGGGAAGCAATCCAGTAAGCAGCATCGCTCCATAGCTTCTGCATCAGCTCCTGCCTCCATGTTCCTACCCTGTGTGAGTTTCAGTCCTGACATCCTTTGGTGATGAACATCAATGTGAAAGTGTAAGATGAAAAATCCTTTCTTCCCCAACTTGTTTCTTGGTCATGATTTTTGTGCAGGAATAGAAACCCTAACTAAGACAAGTGGGTAGGCTCAGCAACTGATTTCTAAAAAAGATCCTAGGTGGTCCTCATATTTCTGTCCCTAAGAATACATATAAAGTAACAAGTCCCTAAACTTACCCCAGTGAAATATTTTCTTAAGTGATCCATTGCCTTTTCTTTGTTTTTTCTTTTCTTTGAGTAGAGGAGAGCTCCTTGGATTTATATATCTCCTTATTACAGTGTAAATGAGCACTTCAGTATGACCCTGTTTTTAAGTTAGAGTTTCTTTTGCTGTGAAAAAACACCATGTCCAACAAAGATGCTAAGGGAACATGGTCCACAGAACCAAGTAAGTCAAGCTCATAGGGGCCCTCAGAAACTGAAGTGTCAATCACAGAGCTTGCATAGGTCTGCAGTAGGTCCTCTGCAAATGTTGTGGATCTGAGCTTGGTGTTTTTGTGGGACTCCTAACAGTGGAAGTGGGGTGTCACTGACACTTTTATCTGCCCTTTGGATGCTTTTCTTCTGACTGAGTTGCTTAGCCCAGCCCTGATATGAGAGTTTGTGCCTAGTTTTATTGTACTTTGTTATGCCATATTTGGCTGATATGTCTACAAGTCCTACTCTTTTCTAAAGAGAAATTGAGGGAATTGGGTCTTGACAAGAGGAGAGATGGGGAGGGATGGAAGGGTAGAGGGAAGGGAAACTGTGGTTGACAGGTGTTGTATGAGAGAAGAGAACACCACCACCAAAAAACAAAACTCACTATGACTAAAACCAACTTGAGGAGGAAAAGTTTGATTTCATCTTATACTTCCAGGTTAACAGTCCATCACCAAGAGAATTTAGGCCAGGGATCTGGAGGCAGTAGTTAAAGTAGAAGTCATGGAAGAATACTGCTTACTGGCTTGATCCCCATACTTTACCCAGTCTTCTTTCTGATAGTACCCAGAACCTTCTGCTCAGGGGTCATCTAACCCTCTGCAGGACAGGCCCTCCAACACCAATCAAAGAAAGAAAATATCTCAGAGACTTGCCTACAGGCTAGTTGTATGGAGGCATTTCCTCAAAACACCCTCATCTCTGATAACTCTAGCTTGTGTCAAATTGATACAAAACTAGCCAGTACAGCCTCTGTAGTCAGATAAACACTGTAAGAATGAGACACCTAGGCTGCTGAAATTCATAATAGCACTATATATAACCAGAACTATAGCACTGATTCACTACCTCCCTGATGCTGCAACCCTTAACACAGTTCCTCACCTTGTGGTGAGCACCAACCAAAAAATTATTTTTGTTGCTATTTTGTAACTGTCATTTTGCTATTGTTATTAATTTTAATATAAATATCTGATATGCAGATAATCTCAGGTAACTCCTCAATCTTTCCAAAGGTGTCAGGACCCATAGGTTGAAAGCTACTGTCAAATAGTCTCCTTTGAAAAATATCTCTGCTGTAAATTTTGTTATTGATGCTGCTCACACTAAGGACTCCAATGAGCATTGCTTATCTGGCGAACCCTACCAATGGTCATCTCCTTTCCTGTGATCTGGTAGCTCTCATTGCCAGAATTCATAGCCTTTCAACTTTACAATGAATGTTTGCTAGTGATATTTTAGTACCTGGGACCCCCTAACAGGGTATAGCCGTTACATCTCACAGTTCCAACTCTGCTTTTAATTTCTCTTGACATTCAAGAAGTATAAGAACATGAATCAGATATGGGTTTACATGACATGATCATACCAGATTTTATAAGTCAACTTACACTGACAATAATTTGGCTGCAGGAGTCCAATGACTTTATTTAATAATTTATGTTCAGTGTAAGCAGAACAACAACATATACCAAACACAAAGATGTATAAAAATGATGAGGTCAGCTGTCTCTGATAGGTTTCACTGTCACAATTCCAATATGTTAGTTCTTTCTCAATTTTCTTTGTTTATTACCAATATTATTAGATGCATAGGATTTTGTTGTTTCTCTCCTTGCTCACTCAAGGTCTTTTGACAAGACTTTCTTCATAATCCCTGATTATCTTGGTAAATGACTTTCTTCTTTTTCTACCCTGATTTGTCCTTGGCTGACTCCTTTGTGTGTGCCGGTTTTAGAGTATCTTCCATTTCAAAATTAAGTAAAAAGAATCTATATACATCTATCTATATTTATATCTATACTTTGTCAGATACATTGTCAGTTTTAAGTTACTTTTGGCAACTATCTCCTATGACTCATGTTAAGTAAGAAGCATCATGACCATGAAATATGCATGGTTCCATCATTAAAATGCAGAATAAGAAACTTAGAGATGCCATGCGGGACACATAATACATAGGAATGATGATGCTAGGACTGAGATTCTGAATTACCATGGTGGGCCTCCTTATAGAGTCATGTAATTTACTATTTCAGGAGACAGAGATAACTACATAAATGAATGATCTTGTATTACAGATACATGAGTAGTAGGTAAAAGAGAAAACTCATTATTTATCTCTTCCTCTCTCTTTTTTTAAAGTTCTTAACAAGTTCAGTTGCTGTTTATTTCTATTTACGTTTTCATTCTGTAGCTGTCATTAAAAACTTACTTTTAAAAACAAAGTGAACTTATAGGCATAAGAGTTTATCACTGTTTTATAGTCTGTCATATTTTTCTAGTGTCTTTTGAAAAGTTGGATTTAGTCTTCCAAGAACAACACTTATCATAACTTACCTAAAGGCTTTCAAAAGACATTTAAGTAATAGGTGCAAATAAATATAAAAAAGAACATACCTCTATGCTCAAGCACTTCATTTAAGGTGGGGAATGCTTATATTAGGAAGGCATCAATTGAAGAATAGGGTATGATGGGAAATTACTAGAGCCAGGGCTTACTGACTATATTCTTTCAGAAGCAAATCTATTTGCTACCACTTTTTTTTTATAGGTAAAAGCACATTTCCTAAATGTTCTGTTATATGCTTATTCAGAAGAGATGAAAGAGGGACTTAAAAGATGACCGAGGTGGACTTGGATAAGGCATACCTAGATAGTTAATAAAATATTCTTTCTAGGTGTTTCTGTGACAACCTTTCAGGAAAGGACTAGCATCTGAACTTCGTAAGGAAAGTTGCTACATTGGAAGCAGGCATGACCCCCAAACAGATTTTTATCAAAAGAGAAAAACTATCACTGAATCAAGATTTTAAATCTCATTGTGTAACATATACCCTCAAGTATTATTTTTTCCTTTCTAGTCTCTTTGTTGGTCAAATGTTGCAAATACTGCATATATTACACATATTTTAAAAGATCGAAATATGTGTGTGTGTGTGTGTGTGTGTGTGTGTGTTTAGGAGGGCTGTATGTACATGGATATGTGACGGGTTTAAATGCATGTATGTATATAAGCTGTCTTAGTCAGGGCTTCTTTTCCCGCATAAGCATGACCAAGAGGCAGCTGGAGAGGAAAGGGTTTATTCAGCTTACACTCCACATGGCTGTTCATCACCAAGGAAGTCAGGACTGGAAGTCTAGCAGGTCAGGAAGCAGGAGATGAGCAGAGGCCATGGAGGGAAGAACTTTACTGGCTTGCTTCCCCTGGCTTGCTCAGCCTGCTCTCTTATAGAACCCAAGACTGCCAGCCCAGAGATGGTCCCACCCACAAGGGGCCTTTTCCCCTTGATCACTAATTGAGAAAATGCCTCACAGCTACATCTCATGGAGGCATTTCCCCAACTGAAGCTCCTTTCTCTGTGATAACCCAGCTGTGTCAAGTTGACACAAACCTAGCCAGTACAATTGACCCCTTGACAACTTGACACACAAATACATCACTAGTAAGCCTCAATCCTTAGTTATTACTCAACCCCAAGATCTTAAATAACTTTAAAAGCCCCACAGTCTTTACATACTAAAAGTTCAATTCTTTTAAAATATCCAGTATCTTTTAAAATTCAAAGTACTTTAAAATTCAAAGTCTCTCAACTGTGGGCTTCATTTAAAAATTTCTTTCAAGAGGGAAAAATATCATGGCACAGTCACAATCAAAAGCAAAAAATCAATCTCCAACCATCCAATGTTTGGGATCCAACTCAGGATCTTCTGGGCTCCTCCAAGGGCTTAGGTCACTTCTCCAGCCTTGCCCTTTGTAGCACATAAGTTGTCCTCTAGGCTCCAGATGCCTGTACTCCATTGCTGCTGCTGTTCTTGGTGGTCATCACATGATACTGGCATCTCCAAAATGTTTCTGTAATTAGGCTTCAACACTAGCCTCTCATAGGCTCTCTTCATGGTGCTGAGCCTCAACTCCTTTGCATGACCCCTTCAGTCCTGGGCCATCAATTGCAACTGAGGCTGTACCTTCACCAATGTATGGTCTTCCATGGCCTCTCACAGTGCTTCTGTGGCCTCAGCTGCTGTGCATGACCCCTTCATGCTTTCAAAACCAGTACCACCTAGGTAACTCTTACACATTACCAACTCCAGCCACAGCACAAGATACAACCATGGCTATCTCTGGAACACAGCCTCCTTGTGCTTTCAGAAAACACTACCCAGAAGATGTCACCTCAATGATGCTGGTCTCTTCTTAATCACCGCTAATTTCTTAGCTCCAGCTAACCAGCATCAATAGACCCAGTAATACAAAGGTTTCACTTTACTACTTCCGGCATCTTGTTAATCACAGCTGATTCTTTAGCCCCAGCTAACCAGAACCACAGAATCTTCACAATCAAAGTAACAATGGCCCTGAAAAGAGTCTTTAATTTTTCCTCTGAAATTTCACAAGCCAGGCCACCATCTTCTGCACTGTTCTCAACATTATCTTCCAAGCTCCTACACAACATCCAACAGAGTTCTTAACAACTAATGAATCTTCAAGCCCAATGTTCCAAAGTCCTTCCACAGTCCTCCCCCAAACATGGTCAGGTTGTCACAGGAATACCCCACTCTGCTGGTACCAATTTGTCTTAGTCAGGGCTTCTGTTCCCTCATAAACATGACCAAGAAGCAGCTGGGAAGGAAAGGGTTTATTCACTTCCACATGGCTGTTTATCACCAAGGAAGTCAGGACTGGAAGTCAAGCAGGTCCAGAAGCAGGAGCTGAGCAGAGGCCATGGAGGGATGTTCTTTACTGGCTTGCTTCCCCTGGCTTGCTCAGCCTGCTCTCTTATAGAACCCAAGACTGCCAGCCCAGAGATGGTCCCACCCACAAGGGGCCTTTCCTCCTTGTTCACTAATTGAGAAAATGCTTCACAGCTACATCTCATGGAGGCATTTCCCCAACTGAAGCTCCTTTCTCTGTGATAACTCCAGCTGTGTCAAGTTGACACAAACCTAGCCAGTACATAAGCATATGGACGCAAAAGCAAAAAATAAAGTGTCTTTTTCAATCAATATTCACACTGTTTTTTGAGACAGGATTTCTCAGTGGACCTCGAGTTCATCAATTTAGCTAAGCTGCTTAATCAATGAACTCCAGGCATCCACCTGCCATTCACCATAGACTGCCCTGAGTGCTGGGGATACAATGTGCATGTTTGGACCTTTTATATGGCTTCTGGAAGTTTGAACTCAGACCTTCATGCTTGTAGACAGATATTATTCTGACTGATCAATCCCCTCAGCCCAATAAACAGATGTTTTATTTTAACACCACCTTTGCATTAAAATATTTTTCTCTTTGATTCTTTTCTCTCGTGCTTATTTTCAGACATTTATGATTTTCTTTAACATGGTGAAATTTGTTTTTCCATAATGTCTGAAATAAATGCATTACTTTAAAAATCCATATACTCATATAAACAAACTTTATACCACCATTTTCCTTTTAGTGTGGCTTTGGTAACATCCTCTTAGGATTTAACTTATAGTTTGCTCTTCATCACTGATTTATCACAGTAACTGAGGTCATTTGTTAGGCTGACATAACCAATTTACCACTTACCAGATGATATAAAACCCGGGATTCATTATTTCATTAGTTCTAGAGTCTGAACTTTCACACCTCAAGTTATTTCTGAAGACTGCCAAGGGAAATTCAGGCACCTCAAGGCCTGAAATGACCTCTCTTTATTTGTATTAAATTTCTGTCTCTCTATGTCTTTTTCTCTTTTGTATAAAGAACATTGAGACATATTTCCTCATTTTACTTAATTTGTTATAATAATTTCAGACTTTGATCAGTTGGGTCAGAGAATCAATATTTAAGATGTGGGGGCACAACTCATCTTACAACAAATGCTACTCACAGGTAATTTTAGGAAAGCATTCTTTAAGCTCCACTGGGAAAGAAAAATTTACATCTTTGATGAATTTATTTTTTGATCATTGTTCATCAACAAATATAATATGAATGTTTTGTCAAAAGGATTAAAACTATTTGCAATTTCTCTTGAATATATTTTTGACCTGTTTACTTTAAATCATAGTGATCTGATCTAGAAATAAAATCACATTTATTAAATACTTTAATATGTTATTGTCAGGAAGTTGATACTTTCATGTTTTGAGCAACTAGAGACAGAAATCCAGGAGCTGTTAGAAGGATCAACTGAAATCTACAGATGCTTGGACATAGCTGTATCATAAGTGATCTATCATCTACAGACCCATCTTCTATAAATTTATAGTTCAAAGGCATCTGATTATCTGATTCCTGGAGACAACATATATATTGCAGAGGCTTAAAGACCCTTAGGAAAGAAGAACCCTTCCTCCTCTTTCTGGGATGGAAAGAGCATAATGTACATAAACTTCTCAATTTATAATTTTGGTCAAGAGAGCCACTTCTTAGTGTTTAAAGGTTCTATGTGAACTTTCTCTTCAGAGCATGGAAGAATGACTACATCGGGACTCAATATTTACCTGTTGGTACTACAGTAAATAGCTAATTGGACCCTGAACTTTACACTGATATTCAGTATTCTATGCATACATCTTTGCTTTCAAAAGCTTATCATAGAAAGTCACAAAGTAATATTTTGTAAAGTCACATGTATTAAGGGATTTCTTGGAAGAGTAAGACGTAGACCAACTTTGAACATTCAGAAGTCAAATGGTGTTTTCTAGCAAGAACTTTAGATGTCCCAATACAACGCTCAATAGTTGTTAATACTTTCCTGTGCTTTCCTAATAAGAAATTACCCACTGATATAGTTTACTGAATTTTTGTTTTCCATTTATACTCTCTGCTATTAACCAACATATATTTTTGTCACAACTGTTAGAAACAAGCATATAAATAGTTTTTTCTTTTAAATATTGACTGTTTTAGATTCTAGTTTGACAAAGAAATTTGAATCTTTTTTCATGCTATTATCTTTTGCATTCAAAAGATTGCAGTAGTATAGAAGAGAAACAGCTCTTTTAATAAATCCTTTTCATAACAGTCACAGTGTCACAAACTGCTTTTGAATGCAAAACAAAAGATGAGTTTAGCTGGGCAGTGGTGGCACACGCCTTGCACTTATTGGTATAGGAGACAACTTCCTGAACAGAACATCAATGTCTCCAGAACTAAGGTCATGAATTAATAAATGGAACCTCATGAAACTGAAAAAGCTTTTGTAAATCTAAGGACACTGTTACCAGGACAAAACAAAAGCCTACAGATTGGGGAAAAAAAATCTTCGCTAGCTCTATATTTACATAGGAAGAATATCTAAAATATATAAAGAACATGAGAAGATAGGCACCAACAACCAAATAATCCAATTACAAAAGAGTGCTGAGCCAAACAGAATTCTTTTTTTTTCTTTTTTCTTTTTTTTTAAATTAGATTATTTTCTTACTTTACATTTCAAATGCTATCCCAAAAGTTCCCTCTACCCCCGCTCTGTTCCCCTACCCACCCACTCCCACTTCTTGGCCCTGGTGTTCCCGTGTATTGGGGCATATAAAGTTTGCAAGACCAAGGGGCCTCTCTTCCCAATGATGGCCGACTAGGCCATCACAGAGGAATCTCAAATGGCTGGGAAATACCTAAAGAAGTATTTAACACCCTTAGTCATCAGGAAGATGCAAATCGGAATGACCCTGAGATTTCACCTTCTACCCATGAGAATGGCTAAGATCAGAAACTTAAAGGATGTTGGTGAAGTTGTGGAGCAAAGGCAACACTTCTTCACTGCAAACTTGTACAAATACTTAGGAAATCAATTTTGCAGTTTCTCAGAAGATTGGAAATAGTTATTCCTTAAAACCCAGCTATACCATGCCTGGACATACATCCAAAATGTGCTCCACTATCCCACACAGACACCTTATCAACTATGTTCATAGCAGCTTTATTCATAATAGACAGACACTGGAATGACACTAGCTGTCTTTCAACTGAAGAATGGATACAAAAAGATGTGGTATATCTATACAACTGATGTGTACTCAGCTGTTAAAAACAAGAACATCATGAATTTTGCAGGCAAAGGGATGGAATTAGAAAATATTCTGAGTGAGGTAACACAGACCCCAAAAGACGTGCATGGCATGAACTCACTTATAAGTGGATATCAGCCATAGAGTACAGGATAACTGTGCTGTAATCAATAGAACCAAAGAAGCCAGATAACAAGGAGGCATTAAGAAGGATGTTTGAATCAGAAGGGAAAACAAAATAGATATGGGATGTTGATGGAGCAGAGGAGAGAAAATGGGAACAGGCTGGTGGAGGCAATCTCTAGCATATGCAAGGGGCCTGGGATGGGAAGAGGGTCCAGAGAGTCTAAGGGGGTGACTCTAGCTGAGATTCCTAGCAAAGGGGGGGATACGGATCTTAAAGTGGTCAAGTTCTTTAGCCAGATAGGAATCCCAATGAAGGATAAGAACAGAACCTTGCCCACAAAATATTCTACCCCAAAGTGTCCTTCCTACAAGATATGCAACCAATGACTGCCCCAAATTGGGACCCATTTCATGGGCAAGAACCAGTCCCTAACACTAATAATGTTGTTCTATTATTCTTGCAGACAGTAACTTAGCATAACTGTCTTGTGAGAGGCCTGACCCATCAGCCAGTGGAAACAGATGCAGAGACTCATACCCATACATTAGATGGAGCTCAGGGAATCTTATGGAAGAGTTGGATGAAAGATTGAGACACTCCAAGAGGACAGAGACTACACAGGAAGACCAACAGAGTCAACTAACCTGAACCCTTGGGGGCTCCCAGAGACTGAATCACTAACCAGAGAATACAGACTGGACTTCAGCCCTTGCACCTAAGGAGCAGATGAGCAGCTTAGACTTAATGTGGCCCCTCAAACAACTGGAGCTGGTACTGTCCTTGATCCTGTTACCTGCCTGCCTGCTTGTGGATCCTGTGCCTCCACCTGGTTTCAATGAGAAAAGATAAGATGTACCTGGTATGGCAGCAACTTCATGTGGAAGTGGGGAGGAAGGCTTCCCCTTCTCAAAAGACAGGGGGAAAGGGGAGTGGGGAAGACTTCTGTGAGGGGGTACTGGGAGGAGAGGAAGAACTGATATTGGGTTGTAAAGGGAATGAATAAATTTAGTGATAATAATAATAAAGGAAATGGCCCACCTGAGGCTTGTGACAATTTTGTTTGAAATAGCAGTTGAGATCATCAAATTTAGATGTTCCCATTACACAATGTTTTGTGCGGCAACAAAACTCAGATATGATCAGAGTCTCAGGACTTCTGGATTCTAAACACTATTGATAAAAATTTTCCTCAGCAGTGTAAAGCTGAGAAAAGCAACTCATAGAGGTGAAAATGCTGAATGGGTCATCTGGAAGACTTATGGCATTATAATTAGAGTGAACTATATTATTATTTAGTATAAATAAGACTTGTGTAGAATTAGTAATATACAAAGTTTTATGTACCTCCCTAAAGTTCTGTTAGCTTGGAATAGTGTTATTTGAAAACATAGCATTTTGTTTTATTACAGAGTTGTATATTACACAAAACTAGAAACCTTATAATATTGGATTTAGAAACTTTACATAACAATAGACCGATAATGAGAACATATAATTCTTAAGTGAGAAATGGTTGAATATTAGCCATTTATTTCTATGGTGATCTGCTCAATCTTCCTTAACTTCAGTTCAGGTTTAGTGTTTTTATGTGTGTCTGTGTGTTTGTGTGTGTGTGTGTCCATGGAAGATAAAGGGTAACAGTTAGACAGAACTATACAGAGTTTTGGAAACTATGGTAAGGAATTTGGATTTGCTTTTGCAATAGGAAATCTATGCGGGATTTAAGCAAGGGCTTTAATAAGACCTGGGAAAACTAATGAGGAATATTCTTCAGGAAATGGCTTTAGGGAAACAGGGCTTAAGGCAGGCAGAGCAATTAAAAAGTTATTGAAGTTAGCACACTGGGGGTGGGGTGAGGCGTGGTGTGGTGGGGAGGGGTGGGGATGATGCTGACTTGAACTAGGATGAGAGGATTGGAAACTCGGGTCATATATATATATATATATATATATATATATATTTCACTTAAAAGCCTTCAGATTAGTCAGAGAGGATGTGTGAGCATATGAGAAATAACAATGACCCTTGAGCTCTGCTGGGCCTGTTCATGCAAACTAAGATAGACTGCTGTTTTCTTTTATAAATGAATGGGCTGCACTGTAAATTAATCCTTTAGTAGAAATCACACAAAATAAACCCACCAAAATAAAACCTTCTCAAACAAAAGAAGGAAACAGGTTATCAAACTGACACTGTAGCAAAAACTCTACAAGCTAAAACCTATCAATAATGAGTTTTTGCTTTCTTGTTTCTATGGTTTCCTTAAGAAATGAATCTCTGTTTATAGACAAAACAGATAAGAACCTGATCATACAATGTAAAATGAGTTACATTAAAGACATTGTTTTGATTGGCTCGTAATTCTCAAGAAATTTTTAACTTAGTTGTCTGTGCTATATGAGTTAAATGATACTCAAATGATAGTGGAAGATTTGAAATATACAGTAAGGCAAAAATACCACTAAATATTTCTTTCAATTTTGAGTTTCATTTATTTTTTTCAAATCATTTATTTATTTATTTTAATAGGATATATTTGATATCCTATATATATTATTAGATATTTTCTTAATTTACATTTCAAATGCTATCCAGAAAGTTCACTACCCCCCACCCCCAGCTCACCTACCCACCCACTCCTACTTCTTGGCCATGGTGTTCCCCTCTATTGGGGCATATAAAGTCTACAATACCAAGGGGCCTTTCTTCCCAATGATGGCCGGCTAGGCCATCTTCTGCTACATATGCAGCTAGAGACACTAGCTCTGGGGTTCTAGTTAGTTCATATTGTTGTTCCTTTTATAGGGTTGCAGACCCCTTCAGCTCCTTGGGTAATTTCTCTAGCTCCTCCATTGGGGGCCCTGTGTTCCATTCAATAGCTGACTGTGAGCATCCCCTTCTATATTTGCCAGGCACTGGCATAGCCTCATTCAAGACAGCTATATCAGGGTCCCTTCAGCAAACACTTGCTGTCCTATGCAATAGTGTCTGGGTTTGGTGACTGATTATGGGATGGATCCTCAGGTTGGATAGTCTCTGGATAGTCTATCCTTTTGTCTTAGCTCCAAACATTGTCTCTCTAACTCCTTTTATGTTTTGTTGTTGTTGTTGTTGTTGTTGTTGTTCCCTATTCTAAGGAGGAATGAAGTATCCACATGCTGGTCTTCCTTCTTATTGATTTTCTTATCTTTTGCAAATTATATCTTGGGTATTCTAAGATTCTGTGATAATGTTAGCTTATCAGTGAGTACAAATCTAGTGACTTCTTTTGTGATTGGGTTACCTCACTAAGGATGATATCCTCTAGATACATACATTTGCACAAGAATTTCATAAATTCATTGTCTTTAATAGCAGAATAGTACTCCATTGTGTAAATGGACCACATTTTCTTTATCCATTCCTCTGTTGAGGGACATCTGGGTTCTTTCCAGCTTCTGGCTATTGTAAATAAGGCTGCTATGAACATAGTGGAGCTTGTGTTCTTATTACCAGTTGGAACATCTTCTGGGTATTTGCCCAGAAGAGGTATTGCTGGATCCTCCAGTAGTACTATGTAAAATTTTCTGAGAAAACGCCAGACTGACTTCCAGAGGGGTTGTACAAGCTTGCAATCCCACCAGCAATGGAGGAATGTTCCTCTTTCTCCAAATTCTTGCCAGCATCTGCTATCACCTGAATTTTTGATCTTAGCCATTCTGACTGGTGTGAGGTGGAATCTCAGGGTTGTTTTGATTTGCATTTCCCTGATGATTAAGGATGTTGAACATTTTTTTCAGGTGGTTCTCAGCCATTTGGTATTCCTCAGTTGAGAATTCTTTGTTTAACTCTACCCTATTTTTTTTTTTGTTTGTTTGTTTTTTCGAGACAGGGTTTCTCTGTGTAGCCCTGGCTATCCTGGAACTCACTCTGTAGACCAGGCTGGCCTCGAACTCAGAAATCTGCCTGCCTCTACCTCCCGAGTGCTGGGATTAAAGGCATGTGCCACCACACCCAGTGACTTTTGTACCACATTTTTAATGGGGTTATTTGTTTTTCTGAAGTCCAGCTTCTTGAGCTCTTTGTATATATTGGATATTAGTCCCTTATCAGATTTATTATTAGTAAAAATCCTTTCCCAAACTGTTGGTAGCCTCTGTGTCTTATTGACAGTGTTTTGTGTCTTACAGAAGCTTTGTAATTTTTTGAGGTCCCATTTGTCAATTCTTTATCTTACAGCACAAGCCATTGATGTTCTGTTTAGGAATTTTTCCTCTGTGCCCATATCTAAATGGAGTTTCTCTCCATTTAGTTTGATGTTGGGTACTGGTTTGCTGTAGATTGCTTTTACTATGTCTAGGTATGGTCCTTGAATTCCTGATCTTTCCCAGGCTTTTATCATGAAAGGGTGTTGGATTTTGTCAAATGCTTTCTCAGATGATGATCATGTGGTTTTTGTCTTTGAATTTGTTTATATAGTGGATTATGTTGATGGATTTCCACATATTTAACCATCCCTGCATCCCTGGGATGAAGCCTACTTGGTCATGATACATGATCGTTTTGATGTGTTCTTGGATTCAGTTTGCAAGTATTTAATTTAGTGTTTTTGCATCGATATTCATAAGAGAAATCGGTCTGAAGTTCTCTTTCTTTGTTGGGTATTTATGTGGTTTAGGTATCAGAGTAACTGTGGCTTCATAGAATGAATTAGGTAGAGTACCTTCTGTTTCTATTTTGTGGAATAGTTTGAGGAGAGTTGGAATTAGGTCTTCTTTGAAGGTCTGATAGAACTCTGCACTAAACCCATCTGGTCCTGGGCTTTTTTTGGTAGGGAGACTATTGATGACTGCTTCTATTTCTTTAGGAGAAATGGGACAGTTTAAATTGTTAATCTGAGCCTGGTTTAACTTTGGTACCTGCTATCTGTCTAGGAAGTTGTCCATTTCATCCAGGTTTTCCAGTTTTGTTGAGTATAGCCTTTTGTAGTAGGATCTGATGATGTTTTGGATTTCCTCAGGTTTTGTTGTTATGTCTCCTTTTTCATTTCTGATTTTGTTAATTAGGATACTGTCCCTGTGCCCTGTAGTTAGTCTGGATATGGGTTTTTAGAGTTGGGATTCTGTTCTTGTGGCTGTCTTCTTTTAGGTTTGTTGAAGGATTACTTTCTTGGTTTTTCTAGGGTGTAGTTGCCATCCTTGTGTTGGTGTTTTCTCTTAATTATTCTTTGAAGGGCTGGATTTGTGGACAGATATTGTGTGAATTTGGTTTTGTCATGGAATACTTTGATTTCTCCATCTATGGTAATTGAGAATTTTGCTGGGTATAGTAGCCTGGACTGGCATTTGTGTTCTCTCAGGCTCTGTATATCATCTGTCCAGGATCTTCTGGCTTTCATAGTCTCTGTTGAGAAGTCTGGTGTAATTCTAATAGGCCTGCTTTATATGTTACTTGACCTTTTTCCCTTACAGCTTTTAGTATTCTATATTTATTTAGTGCATTTGTTGTTCTGATTATTATGTGTCCGGAGGAATTTCTTTTCTGGTCCAGTTTATTTGGAATTCTGTAGGCTTCTTTCATGTTCATGGGTATCTCTTTCTTTACGTTTTGGAAGTTTTCTTCTATTATATTGCTGAAGATATTTTCTGGCCCTTTAAGTTGAAAATATTCATTCTCATCTACTCCTATTATCCGTAGGTTTGGTCTTCTCATTGTGTCCTGGATTTCCTGGATATTTTGAGTTAGGATCTTTATGCATTTTGCATTTTCTTTGATTGTTGTGTCCATGTTCCCTATGGAATCTTCTGCACCTGAGATTCTCTCTTCCATCTCTTGTATTCTGTTGCTGATACTCACATCTATGGTTTCTCATTTATTTCCTATGTTTTCTATCTCCAAAGTTGTCTCTCTTTGGATTTTCTTTATTGTTTCTACTTCCCTTTTTAGGTCTTGGATAGTTTTGTTCAATTCCATTACTTGTTTGATTGTGTTTTCCTGTAGTTCTTTAAGGTATTTTGTGTTCCCTCTTTAAGGACTTTTACCTCTTTAGCAGTGTTCTCCTGTATTTCTTTAAGTGAGTTATTAATGTCCTTCTTAAAATCCTCTAACAGTCTCTTGAGATATGATTTTAAATCCGAGTTTGCTTTTCGGGTGTGTTGGGGCATCCAGGATTGGCTAAGGTGGGATTGCTGGGTTCTGATGATGGTGAGTGGTCTTGGTTTCTGTTATTAAGATTCTTATGTTTGCCTTTTGCAACCTGGTAATCTCTGGAGTTAGTTGTTATACTTGTCTCTGGTTGGAGCTTGTTCCTTCTGTGATTCTGTTAGCCTCTGTCAGCAGTCCTGGGAGTTCAGCTCTCTCCTTAGTCTCAGTGGTCAGAGTAGTCTCTGCAGGCGAGCTCTCCTGTTGCAGGGAAGGTGCACAGAAGTGTTGTGTTCAGACCTGTCTTTTGGCTAAAGATGAAGGCCTGATATAGGGCCTGTCTCAGAAGATGTGTTGGCTCTGCAGCCTGCGTGCTCACCTGCACAGACTGGTCTCTGAGGGATCCAGGACCCAAGATGGCTCCCTCATTTTGCTTCTGCAGGTAGTGCCAGCCTGGTGGATACCTTTCTTCTGGCAGGGAAAGTGCCCAGATGTCTGGATCCTGAAATTGGGTCTGTCCCAGAAGCTGTGTTGCTTCTGCCTGTCCCAGTAGCTGTGTTGCTTCTGCAGTCCACACTTTCACCTGCGCAAACTGGTCTCTGAGGGACCTGGGACCCAAGATGGCTCCGTCACGACCTCCTTGAGTTTCATTTTAAATTTGAATTTGAATGGTGTTATGAACTCTGTCATCCTATGATTATGTTTAACTATCCCAACTCAACTAAAAAACAAAAAGAGTTCTGTTCCCACTTAAAGTAAAAGAATAGTAGGAAAATCTTCTCCATATAAAAAGAAGACAAGTTAAGGAAAAAGGAGAAACTATAGGTGTGGAATTCACTTTGGAACTCGGAGAAAAATATTTTTTTAAGATGTATGTAGAATGTTCACATAAGGAAATTATTGATTTGTTTGGAAATTTAAGATATAATTAGATTATTGATTATGAAGTTGAAAGATCATTCTGGTTTACTTGGCTGGCCTCAGTTTACTCATATGACCCTTTAAAAGCAGAACTTCTTATCTTCTAGAGATATAGACTAGTGATAGGGGAATCCTATCCTGTGATAGAATAGTTCTCTGATCTCAGAACTATAAAATACCTGAGACATTTCAAGAGATATGAGCTCAGGGTGTACCCCCTGCCTGTTTCAGGCTGAAGCAGACCTTGTCTGCCACTGAGGCGAGGCCACCTACTGCATGACTCTCCAGCTAGACTGGAGTCTATTCTTATATCAACTAGTCCTGCCCTCCTCCAAGATGCTGCTGCCTGCCTAGACCTTTAAGGGACAAGACACCTCCTGCACAAGGTCTTAAGAATGGAGCCAGGCGCCCAGGAATGGACTGGCAGGGTGGCTAGGCAAACCCTTTTATAAGCTAAGACTCTAAGTATTTTAACCTTGGGGCTTTGAACATCGACTTGGCCTCCATGTTCTTCCTCTCGACCGTTCACTCCTATACAGCTCCAGCCTCCCCCTCAGGAATCCAGCTAGCATAGGCCACAGGCCGCTTACAACATGGAACACACATAATATGCAGGAAAGCCCTAGAAACAAAGAACAACCTTCAGCTCCCCCCATCAGTCACTCAACTATAAAAGACAGAATCCAGAAAACAACCTGGAGAAAGACATATTACTAGACCAAATCCTCCAGTAAGGGAAACAGACTTGTTTTAATTTTGGCCTTAGTGTTATAAGACTCCAAACGAAGATAAAGAGGACTTATGCTGTGTCTGGATTTCTAATTACTAGTTGCTATTATTTTAAGCTGCTAAATATGTGGTAATTTTTTATGATAGCAAGAGGGAATTAATATAACTGAAGAGCAAAGAAAGTAATCAATAAAATCAATAAGAAAAATCAATAAGATATGAATCCTTTGTGAAACATTTTCATGTGAAGTTATTATCAGTAAAGCATATTATTCATTATGCAAGAAACTTCTAAAGTTTAAAATGAAACAACAAAAAGAATGATAGTAAGAGAAGATGCTGCCTTACTTCAAGATAGATTTAATTTCTCTCTTGATTAATTTTTCACTTAGAAGATTTAATTATTTTGTCTAGATATTAAATAAATTAAACTGAACATCCAAAAAAACTAAAAGATTTATCCATTAATAAAGATCCAGAAAACATCATAATTTATCTTATTTACATTAAAGTTATGTGATTTTTTTTCCACCTGAATATGCAGAAGATATTTCTATAATATTTAAACATTTATTTTATATATCCTAGGCAAGCTTCTTAGTATCTCTGAAACATATATGTCTTGCTTTGAGTAAGAATACTAATAGGATCTATCTATAAGGTTTGTGAGGAGTGTAAAATTAGTTAGAGTTAGAATTACATGCTGAGAAGAACAGTGTTTCATGGTATATTACATGTTTTGTTTGCATGGAGAAATAATAATATTAAACATCAAAAGAGAAGAATGGATCAATGTACCTAATTCTACCTGCATTTATGGTCCTTACATGTTTAATTGTAGATTACTGTCTTTTTTAACTTACTTACTGCTATCATAATTCCTATGTCTTAGATTTCTTCTTCTTAGTAACTTAACATTCATAAATAAAGCTGGTACATTTGGATACATCCAAAAGACTGCCATAAATAAAATCATTACATATCTATTGCATCATAGGAAAAATTCTACATAGAAATAAACTGTTTTTGCAAGCTGAGGTACAATCTTTATACTATTCTTGGCATGATATTAGTGGCTCTTTGTAAACAAAAGGAATGTAATAAATTCTCTATACATCAATGATGGTGGGCATGTTTGATATCAAAATTCACTGCTATCCACATTTAATAACTCTTTTAGATGCTTCTAGTTCTGCGTACTAACTCCAGATATGTGTGACTCTAGGTACTTTTTATCAGCTTTTCTTCCTTTCTTTCTTTCTTCCTTTCTTCCTTTCTTTCTTTCTTTCTTTCTTTCTTTCTTTCTTTCTTTCTTTCTTTCTTCCTTTCATTAGATATTTTCTTAATTTACATTTCAAATGCTATTCCAAAAGTTCCCTATATCCTCCCCGCACCGGCCCTGCTCCCCTACCCACCCACTCCTACTTTTTGGCCATGGCGGTCCCCTGTATTGGGGCATATAAAGTTTGCAAGATCAAGGGGCCTCTCTTCCCAATGATGGCCGACTAGGCCATCTTCTGCTACATATGCAGCTAGAGACACGAGCTCTGGGGGTTCTGGTTAGTTCATATTGTTGTTCTTCTTATAGGGTTGCAGACCCCTCAGCTCCTGGGGTACTTTCTCTAGCTTTTCCATTGGGGGCCCTGTGTTCCATCATATAGATGACTGTGAGAATCCACTTCTATATTTGCCAGGCACTGGCATAGCCTCATAGGAGACAGTTATATCAGGGTCCCTTCAGCAAACTCTTGCTGTCCTATGCAATAGTGTCTGGGTTTGGTGACTGATTATGGGATGGATTCCCAAAGGCCACCAACAGATTGGAAAAGGATTTTTACCAATCCATATCTGACAGGGGACTAATATCCAATATATACAAAGAGTTCAAGAAGCTGGACTCCAGAAAAACCAATAACCCCATTAAAAATGGGGTACAGAGCTAAACAAAGAATTCTCAACTGAGGAATACCAAATGGCTGAGAACCACCTGAAAAAAAGTTCAACATCCTTAATCATCAGGAAAATGCAAATCAAAACAACCCTGAGATTCCACCTCACAGAAGTCAGAATGGCTAAGATCAAAAATTCAGGTGACAGAAGATGCTATCGAGGATGTGGAGAAAGAATGGAACATTCCTCCATTGCTGGTGGAATCACAAGCTTGTACAACCACTCTGGAAGTCAGTCTGGTGGTTCCTCAGAAAATTGGACATAGTACTACTGGAGGATCCAGCAATACCCCTTCTGGGCATATACCCAGAAGATGTCCCAACTGGTAATAAGAACACATGCTCCACTATGTTCAGAGCAGCCTTATTTATAATAGCCAGAAGCTGGAAAGAACCCAGATGTCCCTTAACAGAGTAATGGATACAGAAAATGTGGTCCATTTACACAATGGAGTACTATTCTGCTATTAAAAACAATGAATTTATGAAATTCTTTGGCAAATGGTTGCATCTGGAGGATATCATCCTTAGTAAGGTAACCCAATCACAAAAGAAGGCACTAAATTTACACTCACTGATAAGTAGATATTAACACAGAATCTTAGAATACCCAAGATACAATTTGCAAAACACAAGAAAATCAATAAGAAGGAAGACCAGTGTGTGGATATTTCATTCCTCCTTAGAATAGGAAACAAAATACCCATGAAAGGAGTTACAGAGACAAAGTTTGGAGCTAACACGAAAGGATGGACTATCTAGAGACTAATTCCTTTTCTTATTCCATAAGTGAATTTATTAGAAGAGAGAATGTGAAGATACAAAAGATGTTACCAGCACCATTGTCTAATTGAAGCAATGAGGCAGCGGGAAATGTCTCCTAATATGTGCATTTAAGACCTAGAGTCAGTCAGAAATTCTCTATAACAGCAAGTGCATGAGTTAATTGCTAAATGCAGCATCTCCTGCCAAATGGGAAGTAGATTTAGTACACTGGAACTGCCATTCCTGTCTCTTCTGTATTAATTTTGTTTGAATGTTGAAGGTAGGGCTGAATTATCAAATTTATATCACTGATTTTCTTATTGACTTCTCAGCAAGGTAATATATAGTGTCAGTTATTGCAAATATCATCTGTCAAGAGTATTGTACTGTTGCACAAGGCAGTCAGCTTACATTACAATTATGGTTTACTAATGTGGACTCTGTCACACATCTAAGTTAATGATACAGTGCTAACAGATGTCATGGATAGGGAATACATTTTACTTTCATGCTTTCTAAAAAAAAAAATGTTTGTTAGAGTAGGGGGAGAATTAAGCAAAGTTCTTCTTAAAACATAGCATTATGTTTCCTAAGCACCAGCAACTAGGCCAATAATCACCAAAATAATTACCAGGTTCTTAGTATCAAATGCTTCACCGCTTTCAACAACTTGACAGTGCAATCAAATGACCGATGGCGTTATTGACCTATGCTTCTGGTTTCTTTTCCAAGAAGAAGAAATAGTAAGTCATAGTGTCTCAGTAAGAAAGAGATCAAAAAAAAATTTTCCCATATTATAATTTCCAAATTTTGTATGGTTAGAAGTTTAGAAGTCCTGGCCAGAGTACATGATAGAAAAGCAGCCTTGATTCTGCTATATATACTCTTGGACCCACTCACAGTTGAGTGGGTTGAGCCAATAAAATATGACTAGAACTAGAACAGTCACTTCTGTACTGGCCTTAAAATACTCAACACATGCACTTGAATTTCCATTTTTGCTTTCTACAGACCAGAATACAGCTGAGCCAGCATGAAGGCCCCAAGCAAGACTTCACCCACCTTGACAATGTGACAGTATGTAGGCACTTGCATTTCTGAACAACAAACTTTCCTCATAGATTTTTGCTTTTTCACAGACTCATGGAAGTCACATCATATGCCCTGACAAGCCAGGTTCATCCATCCATACTCAATAAGGCAACTAAAAAAGCAAAATGCCGGAGCCTACTTGTCAGTCAACATGAAAACCACAACTGGGGTAGTTGAGGATGATTATACAAAAGGGAGAAAGAAGGTGCAAGAGACAGATATGGGAGGGCTGCTGGTAAATACCACACCAGCAGTGAGTGTATTTTCCCAGTGTCTTTTAAAGGCAAACAACAGAAGGCAGGACCAATTTTAGGAAGTTAAACAATGGCCACAAATGCTTATGTGGTGAGTTATACAGTATCTGTGTTTGACTAAGCACATTTCCTTCGTGCTTAGACAACCTCCCAAGGAAATATACACAAGCAGGGGGAACTTGGGAAGATATAACATGTCTTAAAACAAAGATAGATTTTGCCAGATTCAGTCATGATTAATCATAAGCAAGAAATCAGCCAAAATTAACACCAATTGTGCCTCCCACAAATCTACTTTTTTATCTATACAAGTGAAAGCTGTCTCAGCTATTGGCTCAGAAAGCCTGTGATTGCCTTAGGAATCCTCTTAAGAAGTGTGGACCTTACCCGCCTTTACTAAATGAATACTACTACCATTCATGTCCTGTCTTAGGTTGATCCACTCTGGCAGAATCTTATAAGTCCTTTTTACTATAAGAGCCATGCATCTTATTAGTCATGGAGCACAAAGTTGTTCCTGTCTTAGGTTGTGATATGAAAACACAGCTCTTACACGTCATTGGCACTCATATAATCATGGCCTGTCTTAGGTTGAAAAGGTTTTCAGTATAATCATACCGGTTATAGACTACCAACTTCTGGTAGGGAAGACTTCTGCTAGGGAAGATGTTGGAGCTTGAATTTATAACTTTGCTTTGACATCTGTAAAAGCTCTGAAAATTCCTCTCAAAACAGCAGCCAATAGAAATGCCATAAAAAGGATCATAAAGCCAAGTCCTAGTATGTTCAATAAGAGAGATATAAATGTGAACCATGAAGGAAAAACTGCCTGTAACATTTTCATAATAGCATTTACAATCATCAAAACACAAAGGATTTGTATTTCTTAAACTTACAACAGCTGGGCCCTGGTGGTGCATGTCTTTAATCCCAGCACTTGGGAGGCAGAAGCAGGTGGCTTTCTGAGTTCGAGGCTAGCCTGGTCTACAGAGTGAGTTCCAGGACAGCCAGGGATACACAGAGAAACCCTGTCTTGAAAAAAACAAAACAAAACAACAAAAACATATAAACTTACAACCTTCTTCTTCATGATAATAAACCTAATGATGATGATGATGATGATGATGATCATGATGCCATATACCTTGAAGGTACTTTTTTACTCTGGTCCAATTATGCTTACTCTCATTATCCATTTTTGGAGATATACAAATCCATAGATATTTAGTATGATGTTCCAAATGGCTCCTGACTTTCATTCCTTGTACTTCATCTCCCATGATATGCATTATAATATATAAGGTGTAAATTCTTTGTTTCAGTCATCTATCCAAATCTTCTTGATGCTCAGGGCATTGGTTAAAATTTCTGCAAATGATTAACAAAACTGTTTGTAACTATCGTGCTGAAGCTAATGCAGAATAAGTAGCACTGGCTATAAGAGTTATGAGAGCAACAACATTGGCAGTGATCAGCTCAACCATACATTTGCTCCTTGCCGGAGCATTATCTAATTCTTCCAATATTTGTAAGTCCTTTTTAAAAAGGCATACCAGGGTTTAAATAAATTTACAAGAATTGTAATAAAAGCTGGTTGATGTACTGCCATTATAGATTGACCATTGTACAGTGAAGAAACACAGTTGGACAAAAAAACAATTAACAAGAAACATGAACTCATTATCAGAGTCAATAACAATGGCAACATTCCCAATTAAGTAGGGTAATGCAGGATGTTACAGTTAGCTTAGCACCAGAACCTGTTCCATTTTTATCCACATAAAACATAACATCATACAAGGTAGCTTCCAATTTCCAAATATTTCTGAAAATGTCCAGAACAAGCCTTCCAAAAACCCATTGTCATTTCTTTTTGGCCAATATGTTGATTTCCAGAGCATTCCATAATTGAATCAGTATAATTAGTCACATTAAAGGAAAGACAAGGGTCAGTACAACAACTTCTCTGATTGAGTTTTGAAGGCCAGTTCCACAGTCTCTGGGTGTATTAGTTATTGGACTGCAGACTGTAAGTCATCAATAAATTCCTTTACTCTGTAAGTTATGTGACTCTAGAGAACCCTAACTAATACAGAAGTTAGTACCAGGAGTGGGGTATTCCTGTGACACCCTGGCCATGTTTTGGGGAGGACTATGGAAGGACTTTGGGCCAGAAGATCCATTCTGTGTTAAGAGCTCTGTAGGATGTTGTGTAGGAGCTTGGAAGATAATGTTGAGAACAGTGCAGAAGATGGAGGCCTGGCTTGTGACATTTCAGAGGGAAAATTAAAGACTCTTTTCAGGGCCATTGTTACTTTGATTGTGAAGATTCTGTGGTTCTGCTTAGCTGGGGCTGAAGAATCAGCTGTGATTAACAAGATACCAGAACTACTAAAGCAAAACCTTTGCATTACTGGGACTATTGATGCTGGTTAGCTGGAGCTAAGAAATTAGTGGTGATTAAGAAGATGAAGTTCAAAATGTGGTCTCTTTGCCCCTTCCTAGAATTAAGAACAAAGCACACACTGAAGGAGTTACAGAGATCATGTGTGAAGCTGAATCAAAAGGATGGACCAACCAGTGACTGCAGCTGCCAGGGATCCTTCCCAGAATCAGCCACCAAAATAAACATTATAGCATATGCCAGCAAGATAATGCTGAAAGGGACCTGATATTGCTGTCTAATGGGAGGCTATACCAGTGCCTGGCAAACACGGAAGTGGTTGCTCACAGTCAGCTATTAGATGGAACACAGGACTCCCAAGGATGGAGCTAGAGAAAGTACCCAAGGAGCTGAAGGGGTCTTCAACCTTATAGGTGGAAGAATAACATGAACTAACTAGTTCCCCCTGCGCTCATGTCTCTAGCTGCACATATGGAAGAAGATGGCCTAGTTGGCCATCATTGGGAGGAGAGGCCCCTTGGTCATACAGACTTTATATGCCCCAGTACCGGGGAACGCCAGGGCCATTATGTGGGAGGGTGTGGGTAGGGGAGCAGGGCGGGGATGCGGGAGGGTAAGGGGAAATTTCTGGATAACATTTGAAATGTAAATGAAGAAAATATCTAATAAAGAGAAAAAAAAAAGAGAGAAGAGACCAGCATCATTGAGGTGACATCTTCTGGGAAGTGTTTTCTGAAAGCACAAAGAGGCTGTATTCCAGAGATAGCCAAGGTTGTACTCCTGCTAAAGTGGGACTTGGTAATGTGTAAGAGTTACCCAGGTGGTACTGGTTTTAAAGGCATGAAGGGGTCATGCAGAGCAGCTGAGGCCACGAAAGCACTGTGAGAGGCCATGGAAGGCCATTGGTGAAAGTGCAGCCTCAGTTGCAATTGATGGCCCAGGACTGAAGGGGTCATGCAAAGGGCTTGAGGCTTGGCACCATGAAGAGAGCCTATGAGAGGCTAGTGTTGAAGCCTAGTTACAGTGGAAGACAGAAGCATTTTGGAGATGCCAGTATCATGGGATGACCACCAAGAACAGCAGCAGCAGTGAAGTACAGGCAGCTGGAGCCTAGGAGACAAGGTGTGTGCTACAAAGGGCATGGCTGGAGAAGTGACTCAAGCCCTTGGAGGAGCCCAGAAAATTGTGAGTTGGATCCCAGACATTGGACGGTTGGAGATTGACTTTTGCTTTTGATTGTGACTGTGCCCTGATATTTTTCCCTCTTGAAGGAAATTTTTAAGAAGTTAAAAATTTAAGAGACTTTGAATTTTAAAAGAAGTCTTATAGGATCATCATTAAGAATTAAGAAAGCATTTATTTGTCTTATAGCATCACTATAAGACAGTACATCTTTGTTGTTCTGCAGAGATCTGCTCAAAGGGTGGCTAATACTTAGTGACTGTTATATTTAATAATAACAGGAAAAGCATTCTAAAAGATTTAGCAGGAATCTTTCCTAAAATGAAATTCTTCTCAGTCATGGAAGATCATCTGTTAGTGTTTAACATCTTGTTGATTCCTGTCATGGTGCTCAACAAGGTCACATTAAGCATCATTCTTTGTCCAAGCATCAGCATGTCTCACCAATTACTCTGGCAGCAAACACACTTCTGAATCTGGTGAAAAGACACATATGTGGCCTCATCTCCAGATCTGCCTGGGTTCAGGCCCATGCCATAATCCTATCAGAAGATCTTTCTAGCTAACATAAACAAAATCATGTTGAGTTTGAGGATGCCAGAAAAGTTTAGCATCTAACTTACCTGCTACATCCAGTATCAGAAAATTTAAAATAAATAAAGCATAATGAAGATAGTTATGTGGTGTAGGGAGTTTACTGTTTTCCCTTTTAAATTAATTAAGTAATTAATTTTTTACATCGCACATTTTATTCCCACCCTCTGTCTACCCTCTGACTATTCTACATCCCATACCTCCTTCCAACCCCCAGCCCACCTGACCTCTAAACTTCCTTGGGTCTCCAATCTCCTGAGAGTTAGGTGCATCGTCCCTGAATGAACACAGGCCTGGAAGTCCTCTACTGTATGTTTGTTGGGGAACTCATATCAGCTAGTGTATGAGCCTGTTTGGTGGTTCAGTGTTTGAGAGATCTCGGGAATCCAGGTTAATTGAGACTGCTAGTCCTCCTACAGGATCACCTTTCTCCTTAGATTCTTTCAGCCTTTCCCTAATTCAACAACAGGGGTCAGCTGCTTCTGCCCATTGGTTGGGTGCAAATATCTGCATCTGACTCTTTCAGTGCTTGTTGGGTCTCCTGGAGTTTGGTCATGCTAGGTCCCTTTCTGTGAGTGATCTATAGCCTCAGTCATAGTGTCAGGCCTTGGGACCTCCCCTTGAGCTGGATCCCTCTTTGGGACTGTGACTGGACCTTCTTTTCCCCAGGCTCCTCTACATTTCTATCCCTGTAATTATTTCAGACAGGAACAATTATGGGTCAGAGTTGTGACTGTGTGATGGCAACCTCATTCCTTACTTGATGCCATGTCTTCCTGCTGGAGGTGGGTTCTATAAGTTCCCTCTCCCTGCTGTCAGGCATTTCATCTAAGGTCCCTCCCTTTGAATCCTCCCCTTTTTTATTTTTAGCAATTGCTGTTTAAGTACTCCATGAGATGAGATCTTTCCACAATTCATTGCCCTTGTGGATTATAGGGAATTTCAGTTTTGTAGACAATGTTGAATTGCTAACAAAAGGTGTGAAAGGCTTTATTAGCCTTTCCAGTGCCAATGTCAACTTTTATGATTTTAGGTATGCCTATAATAGAGAAGAATTTTAAACAATGAGTTATATCATGTTTTCTTGTCAAGGCAGATGTACATATGAATCTTGAATATATATCTATTATCACATGAATATACTTTAGTTTTCCAAATTTAGAGATATGAGTAACACCTATTTGTCCAGATTTTTTAGGCACTAGTCCTTCAGAATTCACACCATAAATGGGTATAGAAAGATGTTGTGGGCATTTAGAACATTATTTATCAATGGCTTGAGCAGCTTCTTTAGAAATTTGAAATTGCCTTGATGATGAAGAGTATGTAATCATTGAGCAAGTTCAAACTTTGTTAGAGAAATGGCAACAACACGAGTTAATGCATATGCTGCTGAATTTCCCAGACAGGAGCCCAGGGCAGTCAGTATGGGCCCTGATGTGCCCCACATAATATGGATGCTTTCTGTTCCTCATGCTAGATTGAATTTGCTGAAACAATAGTAAAATTTGACTATATGACAATTCAGATAAGAGAAAGTCCAGCATTGGTAAAGCTCAAGCAATGTATTGACTATCTGTATATATACTAAATGGAGACTGATCCAAAAGTTTGAACACAACTTCACTAGCTTTTATTTCAATGATCCGAGCAGATGCAGGTTCAAATTGCAAAGTCACCATTTTTTAATCCAAAATATAGGCAGCTCTTCCATTAGAGTATCCATCAAAGACTAAAGCAGCCTTTTTTGTAGACATAATTCTCAAATTATGGGAAATACAAACTCATAAAGACTAGCAAATTTTAACAATGTATGACAAGGATAATGATGATCTATTTTTACCTGAAAATTTGGCAAATACCATAGTCCAAATACCCATATTTTGATAGAGCCAATCAATTTTCAATTTTGTTAAGGTACAGGAATTCATCCGGATCCTTTACAAAATATTTGCATAATTCTACCCTTGATAGTTGTAGTAATATGGCGAGTGGTTCA